>LFYR01000589.1:274995-327721 GCA_001185155.1 Zostera marina | reverse complement strand
ACATACAAGTAGGTACCGACCTTCCGCAAAGAATTAAGAATGATATCATAAAACTGCTCAAAGAGAACGAAGATCTGTTCGCCAAAGACGTAACAGAACTCAAAGGGATCGACCGGAGCCTTACGGAACACAGATTAGCAATAGGGAAGCACGTACGACCAGTAAGGCAGAAGATGAGGCCGCTAAGAGGAGATAGGAAGGAGGCGGCGGCTGAAGAAGTACGGAAACTGAGTATCAGGGGCCCCAGGGGGGGAAGGAGCATAGGCAACGCCAAAGACGGCAGCAGGGATAGCAGGACCGAACGGAGTATCAGACCGACGGTTGCGGGAAACAGTTGCTGCGATTGGAACAACAACACCGGTACCATTGCTGACTTGCTGAAGAGCGCGAACGCGGTGCGAGACTTCCGAGACCAGTTGAGACAAACGAGGATTACTCACAACAAAATCTTCAATGTCACAGAGGTACTGAAGAAGATCATCTGGCCAAACACCTCGCTGACGTGCCAACTCGTAGCCCAGTTCCTGCAACAAATCATCAAGAGAAGACATGGTAAAATGAGGAGAAAGTGAATCAAATAAAGGAAAGCAACCTATTTATAGGAAGAGGGGGGGGAGTACTGATGGTACCCCCAAGTTACCAGCCCAGGCCCATGAAGAAGTCTAGGAGCGAGGCCCAGCAAGACGAATAGAAGAGAGCCCAAGTTACGCCGAAGACATTAGCCCGTTCGGATGATCCGGGCGGCCCCATCAGCCCTACGGACATTTGGTCCAGGCCCACCAGGACGGCTGGAAGGACCCATTAGCTTGAGCAGTTAACATCCCAAGGGAGGCATCCCAAGTATATCAGATACCGAACTCGTTAGGAAATTGTATAAATACCCCTAGGGGTGAAGTGTAAAGGGGGGGGATCACTTGTAATACATTAGGAATACACTTGTAATATACTGGGGATTATACGATAATAGAGAGGATCGTCCACCTTTCTAGTGTGATACGATCACCTCTATTACTCCTTTAGTGATTATTCTATGATGAAATGAATATCGGTCTCTATGAGTTTTGACATTCTTTTGATTACTGATTTTCTTATCATAAAAATGGCTGAATCATTATCTAAGAAAAGAAGAGGTATCTGATGAAGTTTGTGATAAAGATCATTGCAAATGAAATAGGTCCATTTGTTTTCAGTAGTCAGCTTCAACCTTCAATACTTGACCTTGAAACTATTGTATGTGTTCTTTGATGATTAGATGACTAAATTTCTACCTATACATACATAGACTGAGTTTCAGGTGTGTCATGTCCTATATGAACCACAATGTGCCAAAAAAATTCGACCGTTTGATTATCATCCAATAATTTTTGGACGGCTCACATTTCGTTATTCATCACCAACTAGCAACGACTGATTCAGATCTCGAGATTCTACCAAAAAGCATACATCATGTACAACTGTTCAAGAGTCAGTCTTCTACACGTTGCATAATTTTAGAGGATGTCTAATCTATATTTATATGTGACAACCTAAAATATTTTTTTGTAAAGTGTTGTATTGTATAGCTAATTAATGTTTATGACCATGCTATATGACATTTTTCCTTTGATTGATTGATGTGCTTGTCTTATACATTTTTTTTATGTCGCTATAGCTCCTCAGTCCTCACATTACAATTATTTCTACTTATCATCATATTTCTTTCTTCTATAACTATCACCACTTCTTTAAGTGGTACGTAATATGTTGTATTTTATTTCTACTTATTAACTGTATCTCATACTACCAATCAGTAGTATGTTCATATTTTACATTTTTCTACTACGTATGAATTTCAGATTTTCATCAATGTTGTTGGTCTTTACCGTTTCGATAATGAACATGTCTTTAAGTATATAATAAGAATTTACTTTAAATTTGTACCTATGGCAATGCATTTTTACTGATTCGTTGTACATTATCTTTGTTCCGTACCCAATCATACCAACCTGTCATATCTTTGTTTTTCACATCTATTTATAAAATATTGTTACACTTGTTCGGAACGCACAACGACCGCTTCCACCGGCCTAGGGGACACATTTCTTGGGGCAAAGATTATCAATCTAATTGTTCTTTTCAAACCCTTAATGACTTGACATATACTAGACAAGATAACTCTTCTTACTATACCTATTACAACCTATGGTTACTTATTAAAAGTTATTATAGGTACTACGATGAATTCATTAGATAATAACTTCACTATCATCGCTTCATTTATTTTGCACTATTAAAATCATTATTTATATTACGAACGGTTGTAATTAAAGTATTTTGATCCAACGGCGTACAATATTTCGACTCATTTAGCACACCAAGATTTGGCACACCAGAAATTGTCCTATTTTAAATATAAACTGATATATTTAATATATTATATAGGATGGTTATTTATATAAATTATACTATATAAAAGTTTATATGCAATTTTTTCGGGGATTATTACCCGAAAATGATAGGAGATTTAGACCCAAAACGAAGACGGGTACGGGGATTCTACTTCGGGTAGGAATCTCACTCCTACATCTCGCTCTCGGTAAGTTATATTACATAATTTACAATGTTCACCGACAGAGCCGACGACAACCATAAAAACCTCCAGCCAAGCCATACTGTGAAGAGCTCACAAACACTCTTCTTCCATGGCGATTTCTTGGATCCGCCGCTTGAACATCGTATTCCTCTCCCTGCTTCTTCTCGTTGTAGTGAATTTCCTCAAATGCGATGCATCCGTCCACGATTACAGTAAGGAGAAATTCTCCGCCAAGGGAAATGCCTTCGTCGTGCACGGCGGTAGTGAAGGAATCTACGGTTCGTCGTCGTTTGTCGGACAGAATGATACTTCCGGACGTGGTGAATCCTTCATCCGGTAAGGTGTTTTTCCCCATATGGTATCAGTATGGACTTAGATCTGATATTCTGTTATGTTCTGTTTGGTTTTTGAAATTGTACCACATGACCAGATCTCACTCATACTGGTGTTTATTTTAGATGTGAGTGTTTCATCTCAGTTCTGTGTAATTTTATTTTTGATCTGAATTTAGGGATTTTTCCTTCTTATTGAAGGTATAGATTAGGTCTTATTAGGTTAAACGAGTCTGTTCCGTTGATTTTCTGTAACTTTTGAAGAAATCAACTTCCAAATCTAACAAATATCCTAATTCTGTATCCATCAAATGTCAATTAAGTTACAAAGTAATTAGTTGAAATGGGAAAAATAAGAAATACAATCCATATTTGAGAATGGAAGAGTGACGTCTTGGTATCTTACAAGATTATTACATTATCTTCATATATGTGGTGAACTCTGTAATGCAGATTTCAAATGATGTTTTCTTAAGTCGTAGTCTAATTTTAGTTTTACTTCACAATCTCTAGCTAACAATATTGTATCATTCACATTTTCTGTCACCAGTTTTGAAAAGATTGTATTCAGAAGACCAGAGGAGACAACTGTATCAAACAAAGAATCCATCAGTACAACAGTTCAAGCTATTATTTTCGAAGTTGAAGATCGAGAGGCAATCGGTGGATCAGCATATGGTGGTCAAAGGGCTGTCTGTTGCACATCTGATCTAGCCAAACTAGGTGTTTGTACTCAAGGTACTGTTATTTACCGTCCATCAGCTACTAACTCCGATTGGCCCCAAGTACTCACTGCAAAATTCAACGGAAATGATTTAGTGGCAACATTACCATCCAGAATAATACAGATTACTCGTTCAGGGATGTACAATTTGTATTTCATTTATTGTGATCCAAGCCTCAATGGACTTATTATAGAAGGCAAAACTATATGGAAGAACCCAACTGGATATCTTCCTGGGAGGATGGCTCCCTTCATGAACTTTTATGGATTCATATGTCTTGCATTTATCGTACTTGCTGTGTTCTGGTTTTCTCAATATGCAAGGTTCTGGAGAGAAGTCATGCCACTTCAAAATTGCATTACGCTTGTCATAGCATTGGGTATGCTTGAGATGTCATTATGGTATTTTGAATATGCTCAGTTCAACAAGACTGGTGTCCGTCCGGTTGGTATTACAATTTGGGCTGTAACGTTTGGCACTGTTAAACGGACTGTATCACGTGTAATCATCCTTGTTGTTTCTATGGGATTTGGGGTTGTGAGACCTACACTTGGTGGTCTTACTTCTAAGGTCATTATGCTTGGATTGACATTTTTCATTGCATCTGAGATACTTGAACTTGTGGAGAATGTCGGTACTGTAAGTGATCTTTCAGGAAAGGCAAGATTATTTTTGGTCTTGCCTGTTGCTTTCCTAGATGCATTCTTTATTCTCTGGATATTCACTTCTCTATCAAAAACATTGAACAAACTTCAGGTAATCTTTCTCTTTCTCCTGTCATTGAATTAATTGAGTAAATTCTCATTATTTGTTTAAAATGACATTTGTATTCATGTAAAAATTACACAAAAATACATATTACATGACACCTATGTCCAAGCAAATTTTTGAAAATGTTTATATATATTATTCGATTTCTTATTTATTAATCATAAGTCAACAAACTGAACAAAATTATAAACTAAATACAACTGGAGAAAATTTCCATTGATTTATTCTAAAATAACCAAATTACTTGATTGTATAATTACCTCTGTGTGTGAATAACCATTTAGTCAAACAACATTTATTATTTCAAGATTATTTAATTTTATTGTGTGTGATTTATTGAATTTACTGTTTGTTATGACAGTTAAGGAAATCAACGGCGAAATTAGAAATCTACAGGAGGTTCACTAATGCCTTGGCTGTGGCTGTTGTTGTGTCAGTTGGTTGGATTGCTTATGAGGTAAATTTTATCGTTATTATGAAACTTGCTCTCATTTCCATATTTATATCTATATTTTATTGCTAGTTCTCATTGTATCAGGACAACGCCCCTCATTTTTATAAATGAAAAATTTAACTGCTTCAAAAAAAAAAAATCCATTGTGTGTGTTTTTTAATTTAAATACGTCCATAAAACTTTAAGATTATTTCAATAAAGAAACCAGGACATGTAAAAGATATTATGGATATTTATCAACAGATATTTGTATTTTTACTTTTTTGCTTCTCTATAAGATGAAATCCTCCTTGAATATTAATGCTATATATGTTGAAATTATAAATTCCCTTTAAAATATGTAAAATTTGTTTAAATATAAATATAAATTAATTAAGAAATAAAATATGAATATGAATATATGATGGGTTGTTTTTTAATAATTAATTTAACTGATACCTGTTGTTGTTGATGAGACTGTCAAGTATAATTAATCCTAAACTTTGGTTTATTTTTTCATCAGATTTACTGCAAATCCACAGATGTTTATAATGAGCGTTGGCAGAATGCCTGGATAATTCCTGCTTTCTGGCATGTTCTCTCGTTCTGTCTTCTTTGTGTTATCTGCGCTCTTTGGGCACCCTCTCAAACCTCAATGCGGTAATTATTCTATCTAAATTTATTGTATAATTCTGCAATATGCACATATATTTCTGTCAGCTCCATTTTATTAATTACTACCATGAGCCATGAATTATTACTTCTTCTACTCGCTCTAAATTTGATAAGAAGAGGTAATATCTCTTTCTATATTATGTTCGTGTATAAAATGTCATGGTTAAAATTGGAATCACATGTTAGTATTGTTGGAGGATAACTAAACTAACAATTTATTAGTTTTATTTTTGAAAGCAAACAAATTGTTAGTTACTCCTAATTAATTACTACTTATACTAAGTACTATAAATAACAATGAACTTTGTAATAATAATCACTCAATCCAATCCAATTAATTGGTTAATTGTAAAAAGTATGTCAATTGTTCCACGGTCAAGTCCAAAATAAAACAGTTTTGAGTTATCACAATTTTATAAATTGTGTGCTGTATCCTGTGTAGAGATAAACTATAAAAGTACAGATATTTGTTATAACATTCGATAAATATGTTCAATTTTATGATTTCTATCTAAAAATTATAAAACATCACCATTCACCAGTTTGCTACCAATGTCTTTCAGCTACGCCTACTCTGATGATGCAAGTGAAGAGTTAGACCGTGAGGATGCATCATTGATAAAATCATTTCCCTTGCATACTAAGGATGGATCTAAACCTCCTGATCTGAAAGAAATGCTAAAAGTCGATACCGATTCTCTGGTTGTTGATGATCTTGGTGAAGAAGACAAGAGGGAGTAGTAATCAAGCCAGAATTTGGGAACTGGTTTCTCCATCTTACATGGAGAACCTAATACTAATTCATTTTGTATTATTATTGTACTTTATTTTACAACTTCTATATGGCATATGCATTAATAATTTTATCAAGTTTAATTAGATTTAATTAATATAATTTTAACACGTTTTATACTTTTTCCAAGCTTAGTTGAAAGAGAAAAATTTCTAGAATATTTTAGAATATTAATTGTACATAATAAACTCTCAAGTTTCCCACTCATGATTTTTTTTATGATATATTATTCAAGATCTGCAATGAATTAATGGTCTCAAATACATTGCCGTGAAAAATTAGATCATTTAATATTTTTTAGCATAATTTGCGAGAAATCTTCATATACTATATATTATTCCAAAGTAAATTCGAGCCTAGTCGTGATTTGAAAACGAGGCTGAATATATCCAGTGCAATCTCAAATATCCTAAATGCTTCTTTGACCAGCCAAGTCTTCTGAGCCATCTTGTTGATGAATCCCTTAGAAATATTGCTACCAAAGAAGCGTACTAAAGCAATATTTTCACTACCCGATGCCTCCTCAAGAAGAGACCGTGGAACCCCTGCATGTGGAATGTTGTCAATCATGACCGGCGAATAATATTCCACCCTGTCGGGAACCTTGATTTGCCACACTGGGTGCCACTCTCTCAGCATTGTTCCAATAAGTTGTTCCTCTTGGAATCTAAAGATCTGTGAAAGCAAAACTAATTTGGGAGAAAATGAAACTTCATCCATTGATTAACTCAACAATTACAACTTGTTTATATAGAACTCCAATTAACAATGACTAACTGCTAATCTTAACTAATCTATAACTAATATCCTATTTAACAATCCCCCGTAAATTCAAGCATTTTTACTCTGAACATCTTTAAGTATGTAAACAAATGTGAGAATTTGTCTTTGTATTCATAAATTGAGATGTCATGCTTATATTTAGTTAGGTAAATGTAGGGGAAAAAAACTCAGTATATGTATCATCTTTACTAATCTTCGGTATCAGTATACTGATCCAGATTAATAAAGTTGATGTGGAAGTTTTGAACTTCATCTTTTGTTACGGTCTTTCCCGTCTTTTCTTGAGAAAACCCTTCATCATCCTACCTAAACATAGCTCTTTCCCTAACATTTGTGATCAGATCATCCTTTATTTCATTGCTTGACCTGAAAAGAGTGTCTAATAGTACACTGTCTAACAAGCATGAAGAAAGCAAATAACAATGAAAAAGAAAAACACGGAAAGAAAGAAAAAAATACATGTTTATTTAATATTGAAGTTCATCTTTAATTTGCGACACAAGTCTATAAAAATCTCATGTTTCACAGCTTTTGTGAACACATCAGCAACTTATTTTGCTGAACATGCATGTTTTAGTTGTATGTTTCCATTTAATACTAACTTTCTAATGAAATGAACATCTGTTTTTATATGTTTTGATTTCTGTCTAATGACAGGATTCGAAGCCATGAAAATGGCTGAACTATTATCACAATCAAGTATAAGTATAGAATCTAATTTTATTTTAAGATCTCTGCAAATAAATGAACACCATTTTACTTCAGCTGCCAATTGTGTCAGCGCTTTATATTCAGATTCTGCACTAGATATGGATACAGTGTTTTGTTTCTTCGAGATCTATGTGACCAGATTTCCTCCAACAAAGATACAAGCTCCAGTGATTGATTTTCTAGTGTTAGGATCACCAGCAAAATCTGTGTCACTAAACCCATAAATTCTGTTATTATGTGGTTGTTTGATAAATCTCAGTCCATGACTGAGTGTTTCTTTTAGATACCTCAATATTCTTTTTGTTGTCATTAAATGACTTGTTCTCGGTTCTTGTAGAAATTGCGCCACTTGATTCGTTGCATATATGATGTCAGGTCTGGTCTGAGAGAGGTATTGTAGTGAGCTCACCATTGTTCTATAGTTTATGGGATCTTTAACTAATTCTCCGTCATCTTTTATTAATTTAGATCCCGAGGCTACCGGTGATTTACATGGTTTACAATATAACATATCATATCTTTTAAGCATATCTAAGGCATATCTGGTTTGGTTTACTCCAATTGATCCATCTTTCCATAGGATATTTCCATATTTAGAAAGAATTTCAGGAGACCTAGATCTCTACATTTAAATTCCTTGCATAATGTTTTTATGAAACTTTCAACTTATATTGTATTATTTTCTGTGACGATAATGTCATCTACATAGATTATTAGCCAAATTATAATTCTATTAGAGTTAAAGACGAATAGTGATGAGTCTGCTAGACTGTTTTTGAACTCATTTTCAATTAGGAATTTGCTTAGTCTTGAATACCAAGCTTTTGATGCTTGTTTTAATCCATAAATTGTTTTATTTAGTCTACAAATTTCATTTGAAAACTCATATCCTGGTGGTTGCTTTATGTGTACTAACTCTTTTAATTCTCTTTGTAAGAATGCATTTTTTACATCAATTTGTCTTAATTTAAATCCTCTGGTTACAGCAAAAGATAAGACTATCCTTAGAGTTGATAATTTTACTACAGGGCTTCATACCAGACTGTAATCAATACTTTGTTGTTGTTTATAACCTTGAATCACCAACCTCGTTTTGTATCTCTCAATTGACCCATCAACTTTTTTTTATTTTGAAAATCCATTGTGTCAATTATGTTCGTATTTTTTATTGTGTTTGGTTTGACTAAGTCCCAAGTGTTGTTATCGATTAATGCTTTATATTTATCATCCATAGCTTGTTTCCAATAAGCTATTAATAGTGCTTCTTTGTAATTTTTGAGAACTACTTCTTTGGTGTTTAATGTTTCTGCTATGAGTGTTTTAGGTAGATCTACTTCATAAATGTTTAGCTTACTTGAAAAATTTCTAACTCTTTGATTTTTTCTGAATTCAGTTGTGTGATGGTTGAATTCTTGAGTAAGAATTTGAGGTATTTCTGACGTCAAATTTTGTGGTATTTGCGACGTTTCAGAATTTGTTCTCTCGGTTTGTTGGTTTATGGAAAATCTATCTTCTGAGATGATAATGTTTCCTAATCTATTAAGAGAAGTTACAATCTGAAAGAAATTGAAGATCGCAACAATCTGGAGCGAACTGCAGTGACTGGAATGATCGGAGATCTGGAACGATCTAGAACTGCAGCGACTGAAACACGTCTAACTCGCAAAAAAAAAATAGAAAACTCGCGGCGATCTGGAGGAAGCGCGTCTGAAAAGAAGTTGCAATCTGGACACGTCGTTCTTCACAGAAATCGTCGGAAAATTGTTGTTTCACTTCACAGAAGAGAATCATCATCTGAAACCATCTTGGAATCTAAAGATCTGTGAAAGCAAAACTAATTTGGGAGAAAATGAAACTTCATCCATTGATTAACTACAACTTGTTTATATAGGACTCCAATTATTCTAACTAATCTATAACTAATATCCTATTTAACAATTCCCACCCGGTGCAATGTTAACTTTGGATTGTGACTCTTGCTCTCTTCTGCCTCTTCCCCACCTCTCCTCATCCATACGACCATACCTCCTCCTGGTGCTAACTTGATCACCATTACGACCACCTCCTCCCCGCTCCGCACTGTGTCCGTTTTTCTTCTTCTCTAACTTCCTAGACCCCAACCTGAACAGTCAGGTCTGAGACGGTCCAGGTGGAATCCTCTGGACCTATTTACATCCCTACTTCACATGCAATTTTATTCAAAATAATAATATAATCAAACATATCACATGGCTACAATAAAGTCATATCAAAAACAATCAAGCAGTATGGGCAGACAATGGAAAATAGATCAAAATATCTAAAGTTTAAACATGGGTATGACCATATGGGTTCTGTAAGCGTATGACTGGGTCATATTAAAATCATGAAAACAATAAAATAGTTAGAAACTCTAAGTCTCTACAACTAATATGTTCTAAATTAAAGCTTTTTTCTTTTCTTTAATGCAATTGACCTTCAATAAAAAAAATATTATTGCAACTTGCATGTATTATGTATATCTAGAATCTACACTAAGTCCACAAGCACTTTTTTTATTTGCTCTCTATATATAATTTCATTCAATCATGATATCTCGTCCATATTTTTCAAAATTTCAAAGTCTAATCTACACATTCCAATCCATTACTCAAAAAAAAAAAAATGAAAGGTGTGGATTTAAGTACTCACCAAATCCACTTTAAAGTGTTTTGTAAGCAGACATTTATTTTACATGAAATTCCTGAAAATTTTACAATAAAATGAAAATTCGACATGTAAATACATTCAATGAAAAATAATGTAAACACAAAATCAGTAAAAGTGTGCAGTCCCCCAGACTCAGACCCTCAGCAGTCAGCCCCCATGTATTTATTGTTAAATTTTATACGACATAACGATGATAATAGGCCATGGCATACTAAATTACTAATGAAGTAATGATACTATTATTATACTATTCTCAATTTCTCAGCCTGGAAAAAAATTGATGTAAAATATTTAATGTAAAAAAAAAGATTATAAATCAAGACAAACAATGAAATAAAGGAAAGTACATAATAAAAATGAATTTGAATATCTTGCTTACAGAGAGAGGTGGGTAACCAATGCAAAGCAGCAACCCTTGTGGAAATGCTATTTCAGAAATCTTCATTATTGTAATCATACCAATTCCTTCAGCAATCTTTACTAGAAAACCAATACTCCTTACAAAAATAATCAAAGAATACACTACCTTACTTACACAGAGTTACACTACCTTTACATATCTCCTAACCAAAATATACACAGTCTCTGTCAACTGGATTCAATCTTTACTTCTTTGCTAAATATAGTTAGTTAGGAGTTTTGTATTCCTATAAATAATACCATGAGATATCATGTATAATTGACTTTTGGATTTGTAATTGAATGACTAAATACTTGATTAAGAGTAATTGCTTTTGATTGATTTTTCAACATGGTATCAGTTGAGTAATTGCGATTTTCTCCTCAAGTTTTTTGACATTTTCCTCCTCAAGTTTTTGCAATTTTCTTTCTCTTTCTTGATTGACCAAAATTAAAAAAAGAAAGAAGAAAAGCTTCCGCGATTTGCGTCGTCTTCTTCCGCGAGCGATTCTGTTGCGAGCGATTCCGCGTCGTCGTCAAGCAAGAGCAACTCGTCGTCGTCGCCTTGCAGTGCATCGTCGCCGTTTCCGCGATTGATTTCAGATTTCAGATTGCAACGCGTCGTCTTGTCGTCGTCGATTTCAGATTGCGATTCCAGATTTCTCGTCGTCGTCGTCTCGTTTCAGCCGGCGTTCTCTTCGCGATTCATTCGTCGTCGTCGTCGTCGTCGTGTCATTGCGTCGCCTTCTCCGCGATTGCATCGTCTCGTCGCTCGTCGCTGATTTCGTCGCCTGAGTTCCGGTGATTGCGCGATTATTCCGGTGATTTCAGACTCTGTTGATTATTCCGGTGATCGTCGTCGTACTCTGTTGATTATTTCAGACTCTGCGGTGATCTCGATTATTTCTGTTGATCCTCGTCGCTGCTCATTGATTCCGTCGATTCTTGATTTTCTTCGATTCCGGTGATATTTTTTTTTCTCCCCTAATTCATTTACTGTTGTGTTGGTGATTGTTGCGGCACTCGTTTTCGGTGATTGTTTGTATTTTTCAGAAAATGGGTTCCTCTTCATCAAATCAATTTGATGATCTTCACAAGTGCAATGTTGCACATTGGATTAGGGTACCTCTTGAGAGTGGAGCGACATTTTTATTTTGGAAGGCTCAAATGGAGAATTTATTCAAGATTCATGACATTTCAGATATTGTTGATCCCAGGACAACTCCTCCGGCGAAATTAGAAGCGGATGGAACAGAAAATCCTCTTTATCGTGTTTGGAGGAAGAAGAACTTTATTGTTCTTGGTTGGATTCAAGCTGCTGTTGGGCCGTCGATGTTCTCTCTGGTTATTAATCACGACTCTGCCCGAGCTTGTTGGGAAAATCTTGATCTTCATTTATCACCGAGAAAAATTTGTCATTCGCAAAGCTTGAGGGATGAGCTCCGAGTCTTGAAGAAATCCGACTCCGTGAGCATGACAGATTTTGTTATTAAAGTCCGAGCCCTAATCGACAGTTTGGCCGCTGCTGGAGATAATCTTGCCGATAGGGATAAAATTGATTTCGTCTGTGATGGGCTTGGATCTGAGTATAGCCCTTTTATGTCTTCAATACATTCACAGCCGAATCTTCTGTTTGAACAGTTTATACATCTAGTAATCAGAGAGGAAGCATTCCTCAAGCATCATCTTCTAAACAACTCCAAGTCCGATGATCCTCCGGTTAATGCATTTGCTGCAAGATTCAGATCTGAACATGATTCTAGAAACAATTACAGGAATGACTCCAGCAATTACAGGAATCAGAAGGGAAATTCTCTTCCTAATAATAATAAGAAGAATGATTCTAAAAATCGTTGGAGAAGATCTAAGAATTCTAATTCTAATTCTTCTATTGTTTGTCAGATTTGTGATACACCAGGGCATTCAGCAAAGACATGCAGGAAAATTCTAAAGGCATTTGCTGCTGCTGTCACTGATGACTCTACAGAAGGAAATTGGATCTTGGACTCTGGAGCTTCGGCTCATATGACTCCTGACCTCGATAATTTATCGGAGGCTCAGGAGTACTCAGGTAACTCTTTCATAACAATTGGTAATGGTTTAGGATTACATATATCTCATATTGGAAATATTAAACTAAAATCTGAATTGGGTGTATTAATTCTTAAAAATGCTTTATGTGTTCCAAAATTAAAAATGAACTTAATTTCGTTACAAGCAATGTCTAATGATTTAAATTGCAAATTTATCCTAAATGCTAATAAATTTTCAGTTAATGACAATGAATCTGGAAAACAAATTTTAAATGGATTTGGATCAAATGGATTGTATTTTGTTAATCATTATAGGAAACTTAACTGCAATTTGTCTATGGTTAAGCAAATGGCAGCTTCATCTGTTCTATCAATACCATATAACATATGGCATATGAGATGTGGACATCCATCATCTCATATCATTTCTGAATTATTTAAGATTCACAATATTAAAACTAATAAAAGTAAAGAAAAATGTATTGTATGTCCTATGAATAAAATGAAAAAATTGTCTTTTAAATCTAGAATAAAGTATAGTAACATACCTTTAGGAGTTTTACATATGGATGTGTGGGGCCCCGCACCTACAACTTCAATTCATGGTTATAGATACTACTTACTTATTGTCGATGAATATTCAAGATTTTCTTGGTTTTATCCTTTAAAAACTAAGGATGAAGTGTTTGAGAGTTTTAAAGGATTCCAAAAACTTATTGAGAATTCTCTAGATTGTAAAATCAAATCCATACAATCAGATTGTGGTGGAGAATTTCTAAATTCAAAATTCACTAATCATTGTAAGGAATTTGGAATCAAACATAGATTTTCTACTCCTTTCACTCCTGAACAAAATGGCTTAGTAGAAAGGAAACATGAACATCTTGTCGCAATGACAAGATGTTTCTTCTTTCATTCTGATATCCCGAAAGAATATTGGGTTGAAGCTTGTAGTTCTTCTGTTTACACTCTTAACAGACTTCCTTCAAAGAAATTAGAGTTTCAGTCACCTTTTTCTTTGTTATATAACAAAGAACCAGATATTAGGTACCTTAGAGTTTTTGGCTCTCTATGTTTTCCTCTTATTCCCAAACATTTAAGAAATAAGTTTCAACCAACTTCTTCTTATTGTTGTTTTCTAGGATATTCACCATCTCATAAGGCATATAAATGTCTTAGATTACATGATTCCAAGATAATAATTTCTAAAAATGTACAATTTCATGAAAATGTTTTCCCATATAAAGATTATAAGGTCATATTAGAAACGACTAAGACCTCTCAAAAACCAATTCAAAATATTGTTAGGCTTCCACTTCCTATAGATAATCAAGAACAAATTGTACAGTCTTTAAATTCTAGAGAAACTCAAGAAGTTTCGGTAAACATTCAAAATTCTGAAAATACAAGAGAGAATACTGAAGAATCTACTTCTCCCATAGAAATTTCTAATGGAATTAGTAATCAACAATCCATAATAAATCAAGAACCTATTATTTCCTCTAGCACTATACCCCAACACATAACTACAACAATACCTCAAACGATAGTGAATGAATTTAATACACATACACAAGTAAGAAGAGGTAGTAGAATTTCAAAATTTCCTTCGAAATACGACATTTTTGAAGTAAATATACCAAAGGCATTAGTAGTTCAAACAGTTGAAGATTTACAAGAAACTCCCAAAAATTACAAACAAGCCATGACGACACCCCATTGGCTTCAAGCTATGAAAGAAGAGTATCAAGCTTTAATTGATAATAAGACCTGGAATCTAGTTTCTCCTGAACAACACATGAATGTTATTGGAACAAAATGGGTATTCAAAATTAAAAGGAAATCAGATGGAACAATTGAAAGATACAAGGCCAGACTAGTGGCACAAGGGTTTAAACAACATGAAAATGTTGATTATGAACTGATATACAGCCCAGTAGTTAAGTCTTCAACCATTAGGATTATTCTATCTCTAGCAGTAAATAATAGCTACATTCTCAGACAGATTGATGTCAAGAATGCTTTTTTACAAGGAGAACTAAAAGAGACAGTATTCATTGCTCAACCCTCGGGTTTTGCAAATTCTAAATACCCAGAATCTGTATGTCATTTGAACAAATCTATATATGGGTTGAAACAAGCCCCCAAGGCTTGGTATTCCAGACTTAGTAGCTTCTTCATTTTAAATAATTTTACAAATAGTCAGGCCGATACTTCACTGTTTACTTATGATCAAGACGACATACTCATTTGGGTGGTCATATATGTAGATGATTTAATCATCACTGAAAACAACAACAATGAAGTGGAAACATTTATCAGACATTTGTGTCAAGAATTCAGATGCAGAGATCTGGGTCTGTTAAAGTATTTTCTAGGAATGGAAGTAGTTTATAATTTTGATGGATCTCTTGATCTTCATCAGTCTAGGTATGCAATTAACATTCTTGGTAAAAACAATATGTTAAACTGTAAACCTTGTAAATACCCAGTTCTTCCAAATTCAAAACTATCTAAAGATGAAGGGACATTTGCATAAGATGTTACTGGGTTTAGAGCATTAGTAGGCTCTTTACAATATCTTTCACTCACTCGGCCAGATCTTACTTACTCCATTAACCAAGTGGCTCAATTTGTGAATGAACCAAAAACATCACATTGGGTTGCTGCTAAGAGAATTCTAAGGTACATCAAAGGCACACTTAGTCATGGTCTGCATTTCTCAAAAAATAAAGATGATCATCACAGAATGATTGGCTTCTGCGATGCCGACTTTGCAGGTGATCCAGATACAAGAAAGTCCACTACTGGATATTGCCTATTCATTGGTGGAAATTTGATTACATGGTCATCAAAGAAACAAAATACAGTTTTCAGATCCAGTGCAGAGTCAGAATATAGAGCTTTGGCATCTCTAGCAGCTGAGATGAGATGGTCACATTTCGTCTGTAGGGATTTAGGACACAAACTTAAACACATCCCACTCATACACAGTGACAACAATTCAGCCATTTTTATGGCTAAAAACCCAGTAATAAAGAAGGGATCTAAACATATTGAGACTGACATTCATTTTGTCAGAGAATTAGTCACTAAAGGTTTTTTAGAAATCAGACATGTGAGTTCTTCTCAACAACTGGCAGATATTTTTACTAAAGCAGTATCTTATGATATTTTTCTAAATCTTTGTAGAAGATTAAAAATGAAATTTACTCTATGAAATAAATATCTTATTTTTTTTGTTTTGTTTGGTTGTTTCGGAATATCATAATAATACTCTAAGAATTCTTTGTGATGATCTACGAATTCTGTTTTCTAATATTTTATGCTATAAAAAAAAACTCTGATACTGCTATAAATTGTTGTGTTTACAGACGATTGAGAGGACTCTAGCAGATGCTCGTCTACTAAGAATACTTTAAAGATGGCTATAACAAGTTTGTTTGTTTGTTTACTTAAAATTTTCCTTATATTTCTTAGTGGACAGTTAAGCAAGGAAATGTTTTCCCAGAATCAAAATAAAGATGCAAAAGAATGAGAAGCACGCTGGGTTTTTAATCCCTCTTTTGCTATACTACACTTAAGGAAACAAAGCATACAAAGATTGGGAGGGGATGTCAACTGGATTCAATCTTTACTTCTTTGCTAAATATAGTTAGTTAGGAGTTTTGTATTCCTATAAATAATACCATGAGATATCATGTATAATTGACTTTTGGATTTGTGATTGAATGACTAAATACTTGATTAAGAGTAATTGCTTTTGATTGATTCTTCAACAGTCCCTCCCTATCCTGTAAACTTTCTCTATGTATTTGAAACAAGCTACCCTCAAAGAAATCTACTTTATCTTCTACTTTTTCAATCCAAAGTAAACTCCGTCTTCCCACCATAACTAGCAACCATAGATTAAAAGACGACAACCACATACCAGAGCTCAACCAAAAGTGACGAGGAAGATTACTGCTTTCTCGACAATGAAATGTAGATTGTATTTCTCCTATCAATGAGGCTTCCTTCTATTTTGTATTGAAAGAGAAGTGCCTTCGAAGAAATCTGATAGTGCAAACTCAAGATCATCCACCGAGTACTTAATGAACATTTCAGGGTGCTTACCACTCTCAATATAAGAACTGAAACGACCGAGAAAAGATCGGTAGGCAGAAAGAATCTTCTCAGACATTGAAATCCTAAGCTCTTCTCTAAGCTGTGAATCTGGAATATACCAACAAGATTGTGTTTTGTGAGCTTCATCAAAAGCAGCATTAAAGGATTTGAATCTCTCTTTGAGAGTTGCCTTTGAAATTCCGGAGGAAAAGCTTCCCTTGACATGAATGCCTTCGTCTCTGAGGCAATGAAGAACCTTCACCCAAGCCGCTCTCTCGTAATTTGTAGCAGTTTGCTGGAATCTCCCAGAAAGTCTCTTCAAGTAATCGTCGCCAATTAAGTCCAGTAGCTCCGGCAACACCTTGGCTTTGTCCACGATGTAATGCAAGTTGTTCATCAAAAAGATGTGCCCGAGAGCTTTGTCCTTGTACAGTTTGGCCGTGGTTTCTATATTGGAATGAAGAATTACAATGATCCATATGAGGTGACCTGCAAGAGGGGCCTTGTTGTTGATCACCGGGATGTGAACCTCTGAGAAACGGTGTGTTGATGAATCGTCGGAGGAATTGCAATCGATAGAGGGAGGTTTTGAGATAATCATTTGTAGTAAGGTTTGCTTATACTCACAGATAAGAGTTATGTAGTTCATAACGTAACGCGTGAGAGGATGCAGGGCTCCACCGGGGACGGGTTTCGGCTGTTCTTGATAAACCGCGTTTTCGAACTGGGATAATGTTCCTCTTGTCGCCTCAACGAGACGGGAGAGGATCTCGGATGCTTGTGTGAGGATTATTGGATCAGGTTCGGAATTTGGAGTTTGGAAAATCACTTCTACATCCGAAAGGAGATCTGAAAGCATGTTATGAAGGTCCAGAATCTTAAATAACTTCTCCGGTGACCTCCTTCCGATGCTTATGGCCTCAGCGAATCCAAAGAGTTGAAGTGCTGGCCCTTTCACAGTCTCTGCGAAGGGGATTTCAGGTCCGAACCCGTCATCTACGGCGAGGAGGAGGCCTTCGAAAATAAGATCGCAAAGACGGCGCTCACTTGCGAAGATTATCCGGACGCAATTTGGAGCCGCGCGAACCCATTGACTTATCTTTCTCTCCAAAGTATCACTCTCAAGACGTTGGACATCACCAATACTGAGCTTCTCCAGTCCAAGAGTCCGGAGGCTCTGTTCTACAGCAGTCTTTCTTACTCCACTGTACGTCTGAAAACATTCCCGCGCGTATCCTGCTGTGATCATTCTATCTGCTATACTCCTTAGATCTTTAACAGCATCCTCCGGCAATAAGTCAATTTCCCTGATCCTACTCATCGACCAACGCCAACTACTCCTCACGCTTGACATCGTCTCTGTTTCCTGAACACTCCATTCCTGATCATTTCCTTCCTCTAAATTATTCTTCAGCTTCCCCGATCCTGTTCGTACAGCTTCATCAGTGGTGGCTTCAGAGGAGAAGGAGTTAACAGACGCAAGATCGGAGAGAAAGAGATCTTTCTCGACGATATTAACACGGGAGATAAGAATATTTCGAAACTCATCCTCAAGCCTGGCCATAGAGAGATGAAGCGACTCCGACGCCGTGCTCATGCCTCGACGGTGACTAGGTCCAACTCCAGCAGAATCCCTCAGTGAGAACCGTCTCATCTCATCGACAGCATGCAAGAACCGTTCCGATTCGGTCCGATCAGTTCCTTCAAATAGCATCTGATCACTCGCTTCGTTTGTTGAAGTAGAGTCCCATCTCTCGATCACTTTCTTTGCCTTCTCCTCTCCTTCATCGGAGATCGGATCATCGGAAGCATTCATCGCAAACAGAAGAAAAGGAAAAGAAAAAAGAAAAAAAGATGAAACAGAAAGAGGAGCAAGGAGCAAGGAGGGGGTGGACGTATTTATATTTTGTACATTGCTTTTTCTTTTTTACTTTGGCGGTAGACACCTAGACGGTAGTGGTAAAATTATTGACAAACCCCATCATGCCACGTGGATTTACCTCAAAGTCCACCGAATTAGATAATGACACGTTGATATGTAAATTATTATTTTCTATCAAGTGGAGAGAGACCCCACGATATGGTACTGAACCATTCATTACCTCGTCGCCCACTGGTCAGTAGGAACACGGCCACGTGGGAAAATTAGTTTAATTTAGTCAGCTCTTCAAGGGGTCATGTGCTTACCTGTTATCTCCAAAGTAAATCCTACAAATATATAGTAAATTCTAAGATTGAAGAACAAATGTCTAAGATTTGAGTGAAAAGTAGGATGTTTATTTTCATTTTTTTTTTTTTTTTTTTTTACATTTTGAAATTAATAAATTGTCAACTCAAAAATAAATCGTAGTCGTTTAACATGGTAAGAATCACTTATGAAAGTGCCCAAGAGCTCGTTGATGTGAGAATAATGTAATGATCACTCATGATCATGGATGCTGTACTTATCTAATAGAGGAACATCACATAAGTAGTTTAGTCGGAAAAATACGTACTCTGCAGTATAAGCTACAAAAGGAGCCATCCAAAAATCACCTTATCATATTTATTTTTTTCAAGGGGACCTACAAAATAAACCTTTCCCAGAAGAACACACCAAAAAGTAATTTATCCAAGAGGACACACTTAGTTGATTTGATCTGAACTACTTTGAGAGATAATGAAGCCCCCCGTCCAACAACGGCTGAGCCTAATGGGCTCATGTTAAGGCTGAGCCCAATGGGGGAAATGGATTGGGATAAGAATAGGAAATAACAATCAGCTAATACACAACGAAGGATTAGAATTATTGAGACTTGAGATGAGTAAAATAAAAGTGGATTTAGACATACAGAACAATTCTGACATTCAGTTTATATATCAGAGCAAAAGTGTTATCATTCAGCAAAAGTTTAAACCAAATATAAGTGTTATCATTCAGCAAAAGTTAAAACCAAACATAAGTGTTATCATCAATTGAAATTTGAAAGCATCAACAGAGCATTCTATTTGCAAAGTATTTGATATCATAAATATTGAAAATAATATATACTATCAGATAGGTTCTCGATTACCCCACTTTTTAGAGAACATATACACTACGGTTCCACCCCACCACAAAGATTATCAGAATACGTGGGGTTTCAGATTGTTGGACAGCTATTCTTCGTCATATTGACGTGGGGGGAGGGGGAAATAAATAGTAGGAATTAGGAAACAGTGCGCCCATAGCATACAGATGCCAGATACAGATTCTTCGACCATTTTTCCTGCAATAATTCAAGAAGATATTCATGTATCAATAAGCACTCAAGAAACAAATATAAATCAAAACAAAATGCTTGTTCTTTTCTGTCTATATGACAAATAAATAGCTAATAGAATTATAGGATTTCTCCACACAAAAAAATCCTCACAAAAGTGCCTAAATATCTTAACAATTAAAAGAGTGATGATACATCAGACTGAGACCATTGGGTCTGGCCCGACCCAATAATATCCCAGGCCCAAGTAACGTGTCAGGCCCAATAAAGACTATAAATACCTCTAGAGGTGAGACTTTTAGGGGGATCTTTTACCATTTGTACGAAATACATTGTATTAGAGAAGAAATATCTGGTATAATACTTTATACTATGTCATCAATGGGGTTAACCTGACGTAAAAAATTTAAGATAATGGCAAAGAGTGCAAAGGTAACTCTAAGAATGGCTATACTAAAAGGAAATCATTTTGCTGTCTTTCTGGTTTAAGAATTAAATCTACGACAATGTGAACACCATATGAAATTGGAAAATAATAATACAAAGTGAATGAAAGTTAAAGGTTGAGTTCATGCTATTATACCTTTATATGACCACTTGGGAAAGCTGATGTACGGAGGGTTTCCTGTGTTTCATCCCCAGGTTTACGTCTGGGTATGCTTAAGATAAGAGCAGTCTGATCGCAAGTAGAAGCCATTGCTGTTATTCGAAAACCATTGTCCCATCGTCTATGAATACCATCACTTGGGTACAAAAAATCAAGTTCCACCACCTACATGCAAAAGAGGAGAAAACAAGTTATATTCTTCGACTGTGTGAAATATTGAGTTAAAAGAAAGTATAATAGTAGGATACACAGATGGAAAAAAATTAGATATACAAACATCGCATGATAGTATACAAACATCACAGATGTAATAGTAGGACGATGTGAATGTACCAAGCATGAAAAAATTCATAAATAAAGTATGCAAAAAGTGAGATGTACAGCACAATGCACAAATCAAATTTATTTACGAATTCTATTGTGCCCATACTTTATAGAATATAAAATCTTGATACATAGTCATACAGGGTCAGACAAAGGGACCCCCCCCCTATTATTTGACAGTCATGTACAAGAGAAGAAACCTGTCACCTATAAGGTTAATGAAACTTGTCATCCGACAAAGGTCTATGCATTGACACACTACATTTTACCAAGGCCAATAAGAAATCATTAGACACTATTGACGAGATCTTGTAGATTTACTCAAAATATATTGGATGAGAGGATAACAAAGAAAAGAATGATGCCTAGCAGGCTAGCACTATAATATCTCATTCAAATATTTTATCATACCAATTAATCAATTATAGAGCAAAAGAAAACACATGCTATGCTTAACGCGTGAAATTGGTAGAACCAATAGAAAAAATACTATTGAGATAAAGTGGAAGATGTTTATCTAATAGAGGAAGAGCCCTATCTAATAGTTGGTCAATAGGATTATTGGGCATTTGAGGACATAGGACTACCCTGCTCGCATCTATAATAAAAAACTCTAGAAGTTAGCATAGAACTTCACATGGGATGGTCACAGATGATCATGGGACTTCAACACCCTTAATGATGTATGCTTAGTCAGAAAAAAGAGCAAACTTCTGGGAACTAAACCAATATATATTAGCTTGTTTTTTTTATGAATCAGCTTGTTGGATCAAGGAAAGGTATGGCAGAAATCAATGAATAGAGAGCATCACAAATGATGTACACTCATTTAACAACAGGGAAGAGCAGACAATATCACACCTATTTTTCAACTACTGCTACACAAGAAAAATACTGTTGGATATAGCAGAAACTTTGGACCAAGCAATATGGAAAATCTAGAACAGGATACCAACAAATAATGAGAAAATCGGGCTGGAAGATATCATAAAAGCCATTCAGAAATCCACTGGACACTGCTTGCTGCAACCTTTTCGAACATTTGAAGAGAGAGAAAACACATCGAGACAACCAGAACACATTATGAAGGAAACCACAAAAAATATCAATATCTATCTCGATGTGATATTCTTAAATGTGCATACACTAGTTGAGAAAAATGTGCAAAGTGTTTGGGAGAAAATTATTCTTAGGCGACATCCTAGGAGAAACAAATAAATAAGCTATATAGAATCAATGTTTTTGAGCTGTAACTCATCCAAAATCATTATAATCAGACAATACTAAAACTTTTTCATTTTTTTTCTATCTTCAGTGTAATTAGAGCAATGTCCATTTAATGGAAAAAAATATAAAAAATACCTCATTATTATTAATGGAAATTTATTTTATCAAAAAGAGAGAGAGTTGCTATTTATGGATTCAAAAGAACATATTAGTAGTAGATCAAGTCTGACCTGTTCACTGAAAAATGTGTTGCGAGACATGACAATGCCCCATTGAATACCAGCAGTTGCCATTGAGGTGACATAAAATCCCTCCTTCCATTTCTTATTTATCCATTTAAATGGAAAAGATTCACTAACTTTGTAAGATTGTTGTGTGTATTGAGTTCCTACAAAAACAACCCAGTGAGTATATACACTTTTTCAGAAGCTTGAGAATAAAAGTATAAAAAAATATGATTCAAAGAATCAAAGTATTCTAGGGTAATCTTATAATCCCCAAAATATTGATATTATTCTTTACAAAAGATAAATAAAAAACTAGGATTTATATCTGTATTGGACCATATCTATGACCCTAAATCCTAGACAATAGCTTGGTGAAAATAGACAAATAGAAAATAACCTTTGGACATAACGACAAGGGAGCTTCCGTTAGTGGCACCTGCAATAGAGCTGATATAGAAGTTTCTTTCCCACTGTTCCATAATCCATTCCTAAAATGAACAAAAACAAGTCTGTAACTACCTACCAATGATCTATAAATTTTCCATGCTTGGAATTTATTTTAAGATAACACAGACAGGAAAATAATAAATTAATTTTAGTTTTTGCAAATGTTGATTTATTTTAATATAAAAAATATCCCGTTGACCTAAAATATAATTTATTTTACTGGTTTTACTTTGATCTAAAATATCCTTGTGTCGAGATTGATTTTTTTTAACATCAAAAAATGAGTGTAATGGAACATTAAAAATAATTTGAAAGGAATATATGCAAAAACTGAAGGTTTGCAAAGAGATGTAACCTTGTGAAGGAACTGAGGTGATATCTCATGGATTTGATTAGTAAAACCAGTTCCACCATCCATAATGAGAGCCCAGAGATTCGAACAGGAAGCAACACAACTTATAAGAAGTCCATCATCATTTCCTCTTTCAACGTGTTGACTTAAACGAACATCAGCTACATTATAATGGTATCTGAAAATTAAAGTACAAATCAAAATTTAAATAAATTAGAAAATTACCCATCACAAATAGAGATGTTCGGGGCGAAATATGAGTGTTTTTAGAAACTTGCCTTTGTTTCATGGGTTGCCTGGCATTATAAACGGAAATCCATTGTGTGGCAGGAACGCCCAATCTTATCTTTTTCTTTATTTGACCATCATCTTCTTCCGCGACTGTTTGTCTGCCACGTTTTTGTCCAACCTGGTAAATAATCTAGCAGGTCAATGAGTTCTAGTTAATAATTACAGTAAAAGTAAAAAAAAAACTTTAAAAACTTGGAGAGATGAGCAAAACAAAAATTCATATTACCTTTTGAGCACCATCAGTATTGATTGGCCTGATAGCAGGGTTTGGTCCGATTATCCCCCCAAATAAAGAGATCAATTTTGGATAATTAGGTTCCTCATCAAATTTCATGTTCACGACCGTCTCAAGAAAGAGCTTGAAAGGTAAAGGGCATGAATAACACAACATTTCTGGGGATGTTGCCATTTTTTTTTTGCAAACAAGAAAAGATTTATTTTCACCCTGGAACACCAGCATTTGTGTAAATTAGGAAGATTATAGAAAAAAAATACAATGAAAAAATATCAATACTTCTTTTACCTGATACCCTTGCCAAGGTAACTTTCCCTTATGTAAGAAAATAAGTGTATAGGCAAGAGATTCCAAATCATCTCTTCTGCTAGCAGTTCTTCCTAAATGTGCATGGACACTAGCATATCGAACAGTTCCTCTATGAAAGAAAATAAATTATTAGTAAAAATATGAAGGTTGTGCCATCATATACAAAAGTCAAGAATATCAGTTCACCTAAATACATCTGGACGTTGGTCATAATCAACATGCTGACCTGAAGAAAAATCTTTCCATTTTGTTGCTGCAATGACATTGAAATAATTTTATCGAAAATTAGTAGTGTGCAGTAAGTTACTAAAGGAATAGTGTGCCAGTAACAGCATCAGACATCAGTGATATAATTCAATTAAAGGATTCAAAATATTAAATATGAATAACAGATTAAAAAAAATACCTAAACCAAGATCACAAAGAAAAAGGCGCTTATCTTGAGGTGTTGACGGCTGACCAAGAAGAAAATTCTCAGGCTTTACATCCCCATGGACATAGCTAATCAATCATTGATAAAATTAAAAAGATATTAAAAAATAATTTTTTTTAACAGAAATAATTAATTTTCATGCATATCGAAAGAATCTACCCTTTGGCATGCATCTTGTCAAGAATAGATATGGCTTCAACACCAATACAAGCTACCATTTCTGATGACATTCTGAAAAGATTAGAGGATATAGAAATATAGTTAAATATTCAAAATTCAAAACAGATAATCAGTTTATAGAAGAACAAAAGATTAAATATTTTGAACCGCCAAATCAGAAGAAAACATAATGAAGAACTGTAACAAAAAACAAATACAAAAACTACTCAAGGTACAATTAATTCACTTTATATGAACTCTGAACTACGAAGTACGAAGTAATCAGCAATGACTTTGAAGCAGCGTATATATTGTCATTAACTCATTATCACTAGAGATAATCATTAAATAAGAATATATGTCCCAATGACTATCCTCCTTATCAACACATATATATTGGATAATCATTGGATGTAAAATAATTATCTCTTCAATGCTGAGTGCTGAAATTGTCAGACTATCAAGTGGGAGATTGTTGGAGAAAAATCTAACTTATAAGGAGGTGAAGACTGAAATTCAATGAAGTCCAATTAATGCTAAATTAATTGGGCTGAAGTTAGTTATTTCTTGGAAGTCCAACCCATTAAAAAAGTAACCTTCCAATTATATGATATTTCATGGTTTGTCAAATATACTCATGATTTTGATTGCCACCAATACAATTCTGTGTATGTAGTATGTGCACATATTCTTAGGGGTGGAACCACGTTAATTCAGTGAAGTCCAAATCGGAATCTAATCAGAAGAACACTGCTCCATTGGCAGTGTGAGTGTTGATTACTGTAGATCTGATCTAAAAAATTAGATCTAAGATAACATGTACTTTCCACTTCTCTAATCTCTACAATGTCTGATGATGGAGATTCCTTCATTATATGGTTGTTTTGTGAGAAGCCTCAGTCTGGATTTCTCCTCTATTTCTATCCTCTCATTTCACATGAAGTATCTCCAAAGATATGCAGTGTTGTTCATACTTCAACGTGTGATACCTATTGTGGACAGAGTGTGGGTGAAGCCTTCTGAAAGAAGATCATCTGTCTCATACCTCTCTAATCCTGTTGAATTGAAGGCAATTGAGCAGGAGTGAGTGAAAAAATCCAAGTGTGACTATAGCTATCTTTTATTGTGCTTTTTTCTATCTTTCTCTAGAGAAACCCCACCCACCACCTCATATTCCAAACTAGCAAGCTCAGGACGAGAATTGGGTGATCACAACAAAGAATTGGGTGATCCTCTCTTTCTGAGCAGAGTTTTAAAAGCGCCGCTTTAAGAGCGCACTAAAGCTCTATTGGAGGAAGCTTTTTCAGAGTGGGCAATCGGGCAGGTTCGGGTAAAGAACCAACTGATTACCCAATTAGGCAATTACAACTATTATTTAATAATATTTTCACCTAATAGGCTAATATACTTTTTTCCTATTCTATCCCTCTATTCTAACTTAAATTTAAAACTCTTATCCCACTTTCAGATTTTAGTTGGATTAAATTTTACTTATATGAATTAAATCATTAATGTTCTATTACATGTGATTTTATACTTTTATAATTTCTATAGGTTTTATATGTATTTATATAGGATTATATGTATCTTTACAGGATATTACTAAAATACCCCTGGCGCTTAAACGCTTTAAAGCACGCTTAAAGCTCCCTAAGGGAAAAAGCTCTTCCTGAAAAGTGGAAGAAGCGCTTTTCGCTTTTTTGAACTATGTTTCTGAGATTCCAAAACAGCCCTGTGGGTCAAGTTGCGGTAAGAGGAGCCCCGTCAGAGTTGTATCTTGGATGGGTGGAAAGTTGAGGACTCAAGAAATCACCAACTTTTGGACTAAGGTGCAAAACTCTGAAGTTTGTGGTCTGTTGAAGTTAAACCCATTTTATTATATTTTAAGTATTCTGTACTTTTCAGTTTTTACAAAAAAGTATGATCTTCCTTAAAAAAAAAACTAAACAATTTCAAAATCACTATAAATACTCACGTCTGCCCAGAAGAGTTCCAAGCATCCCATAAACTAGGACCTAGCATGTCCATAACCTGCATAAATACCATTCTTGTCAATTTTAATGATTCAAATTAGTTTTAAGCTAAGGTTTGAAATTAAATATTCAGGAGAAACAAGCACAAATTTGAAGAAGTAATGCTTACGAAGTTTTTTTTGATAGATTAAAAATTTTCAATGCTGAAAAAGAGAAAGTGGTGGGCATAGTCCAAAGTACAAATATAAGGAAATGAAATTACATATTCAGGAGAAACAAGCACGAATTTAAAGAGGTAATGCTTACGAAGTTTTTTTTGATAGATTAAAAAATTTCGTTGCTGAAAAAGAGAAAGTGGTGGGCATAGCCCAAAATACAAATGTAGGGAAATGAAATTACATATTTACATGCAGATGCAATGTCACTCTCTTATACAGCCAAGCTTTTGCAGGCGGCCAAGCGATGCCTGGGTGCGCATATTGCATATGCGAGCGCATGATCGCATATGTTACCTAATATGCGAGGATTTTTTTATGAATAAAATATAGAAAAAAAATAAAATACCAGTCCGGCCGGAAATCTGGATGTTTCGGCGGAGGTGAACAGAGAGGTCCGGCAACTGGATTAAAACCTCCGGCTAGGTGACAGGAAGTCCGGCAAGGATGAGAGGAAAGGAGGAAGATCTGGATTGGGAAGGTGGTGGAAAAGAGGCAATGGATGGATATTTGAGTTAGGGTTTAAAAAATTTAGATTTTTAATATTGTTATTTAATTAGGCTTTTTTAAGGTCCTTAAGTTTTTAAAGTATTATAATTTTTATTATAAAACTTTTATTTTTCAAATGTTTATTGGGTATACAGGTCGGGCTTAGCCGGATCCGACCCAGATCCGGCTAAGACCCTAAAATAGGCAACCCCCTAAATACGCGATGGGGGGAATGCGCCTGGTCGCATATGCGACCATTTGCAAAAGCTTGTATACAGTTATGTCCTCGGCTTAGTAGGCCATGAACTGATGCTTCAAGAGGTTAGACTCCCATAGAGTAATGGCCTGCAATTCAATCTGAGACCGATTGCTTTTTTTGTAGGGTGTGACACTATATGCTCCTATTGCTTACGAAGTTACGATTACAAAGAATGAACAAAAAATCGAAATTTCAATCAAAGTGAAGGTCATCCACTCATTGATTTTTTAAAGTTAAATTTTTCATAAATGAAATAGTTTGGGCATTGCCCGATTACATAGATATTGGACGTTATTCTGTCTAGCTTTCCCTTTTTTTTTGAAGCAGTTAAATATTTTCATTAATAATAATGGGCATTGCCCTGATTATATTGGGAATAAGCATAAAAAGACAAATAAAATATAGTAAAGACTAAAGAGTAAAAGACTCATTTGACACTTTCCACACATCCATACTGCCTAGTGTTGAGTACTAGGTTATCTGCCCCCAGAGGTTGGTCTCCCATATTGGCTTATGTCATTTATGACCTTGTTGAGTACCGTTTCTGGTGGTATGAATGAATGTTGATGCCATCCTCTGTTTCTTTCTGCCCATATGTACCAACTCAAGGCTCCAATCATGTTCCATAATAAACCCAAAATTTGAAAATGATGTGTTAGCTTTTGACATGCCTCGGTTAGGTTCCCTAGTGTGTGGGTGTGGGTATGTTCGTGATTTTCCAGAATATGTTGTCTAGTTTTCCTATTAGAGGTAATAGAATAGCCCTGGTCTAAGTGCAGTTGAAAAATAGGTGACTTCTCGTTTCATTTTCAGTATTGCACTGTTGCATAACAGACTAACAGTCAGGTGGCTTGGTTTAGCATGCCCACCCAATTAGTCTAGTGAGAGTGTTTATATGTCCCCATTTTATTCTCCAGAGGAGTATGGAAAATTTTGTGGGTTTGTTGGACCATATTCCCTCTGCTAGATTGTCTCTATGACTTTTGTCCCTAATTATCTCGGCTATTTTTGCAAGTTTCTTGTTTGGGGTTCCATTTTTCCACAGGATTGTATAATTTGGCCCACAGGCCCCACGCTCAATTAGTGCATCTGCTTTGGGGCTATCACCCATTACAAATTTTCAGAAATGGGAGTCTAGTGTTTTTGATCTGAATGTTTGAAAGGGCCCTTCCCTTTCCCTATTACCTCAGAATATTTGCCACCCAAGCATTATGCACATTTTCTTCAATTAGTGATTGATTGGGCTTTTGAAAGATGTTGTAACGAGGTACATACTAACATCATTTATTGCTTCCTTTAATATGGCCTTTGGTGGTCTCAGAGCATGCTGCTACGGCCTTCTATTCTCCACCCAAGAGGGGCCAAAGTAATCTTCAACAAAGACTGGATTGTTGGAAGATATGGCTATTTGACGTGGAAAGTTGTGGATTGACACCACATCAGATTCCTCTACCGGATTATCCTTCCAACTATGGTTCGATGACTTGTTGATATCATGTTGGGTAATGTGCTGGGCCATACTGTTTCAGTTTTGTATAAAAACTGAAAATATCTCTCAAATCTTGGTATGGATACTTTAGACGGTTTGGCGCTATCACCCTCCACGCTAGGCATAGTTTAAAACCAAGCACTTTAAGCGCTGCTAAACAGGAAAAGCGCTCTGCCCAGATAGATACCCAAATAAATAATATATTAATTTATTTAAAACTTAAATTATTTTTTCCCTATCTACCCCAAGCTTTGTTAATATTACAAAATTCTACACACCCCATATAAGAAATGAAAAAAATTAGATTCTCTCGTCTCGTCTCTCTCTCAACCACCCTCGCCTGAGCAGTCGCCCACTCTTGCCGGAGTTCCCCCCATCCTCGCCGGAGCAGGCTCCTTTTCTCTCTGGATTTCTCCCCATCCATCTCCCTCAACTACTCTCTTATTTTAGGTATGTATTCCATTCCCTCCTACCCCAAGTCCCCAAAAGATTCGGGCCAACCTCATTTTTTTAAAATTCATAGCTATAATTAGTTATTATATTCCTCTATTCTTACAGGCTTTGTAGAATATTTTTAAGGCGATATATGCAATTTTTTGTAAATATATGAAATATTTACAAATTTGCCAGTGCCGCTTTAGGAAGCCTTCCTGAAAATAGGAAGCGCTTTCCACTTTTTTAAACTATGGTCTTTCCCGTCTTTCTCCGGGATTGGCATAACCACGTGTATCACTCACCAGATTGTCATTTGAGGAAAATTTCCAACAGTCCTTCCTAAACATCTGCAATCCTTATACTATGTGGTCGTCTCCAGACAATGGTGTCTTGTCGAAAGTGGGAGGAGATGAAGATTCTTTTATTTTGATAGAAGTAAATTTTTTTCATTAATGAAATAAGAGGAGATGGAGATTCTTTTAGAGCTTCTCAAAAAATGCAAAAGACTTCACCTCTGTTCTCACAACTCTGTTTTTGAGGACTACAGTCTCTACTTGTTGAATATTGAATACTTGAAAAAATAATTTTTCATTTGGTTAAGATCTTCCTATTTCTGAAATTCAGGCTACAAATATACAGGTAGAACTCTGTACTCAAAGTCTCAAACCTGAAGTGCCCTCAACCATAACAATTTATTGCAGTAAATTTCCAGAAAACATACCATTACGTAGTAGTCACCATATCGGCCCTTGTAGTGCACTTTAGGAACACCATGAATACCTCCAAGTGTGCTGTTTAATGAGAGAACAAATACAATAACGAATAAGCCAATTAGTTAATAGTTATTCAGTTTACAAAGATAATAAAAGTGACAAAAATAATATAACATGGGAAGTACAAAAATGATATTATTCCTCATGGGCCCAATGGGCTGATGAGAGAATCAGATGATTTTCTAGGGTACATATTCTGAGTAAACTAACCTTGTTATTGTGATATGCAACTCATTCGAATATTCCATTGTAAGATCAGCAAGAACTAAGGAAAAACTCAATCAACTATTCAACTGTGCAGCAATCATGGGAATCTCCGTCCCAGTATCGCCTTTCATCACAGAGTGCAGCGGGAGAAGAAGAAAGGATGAACGAATGAACGATTGGAAGAAGAATTCTCAAGATCAAGATTTTTCATGTGAGTTCCTAGGCAAGTATGCAGGCAAGCTCCTTCAAGCGATAGGCCCTCAGGCGCTGGTCGGGTCAGGAGGGTCCAGATGGATTCGTTTAACCAAATACCCAGTTAAAACTTTTAAAAAGAGAAAAAAGAGTTAAAAAACAGGAATAAGATTTTTTTTCTTCATATTCCAGGCTTTCCAGCACCTTCCTCTCCACTACAGGCCACCGGCGATTACCTCCAGCCTGCTACCGGCAAGCCTTCACAACTTAATGTCTCGGTTTCTTCTGTCTTGGACTCTTGGACCCTTGGTATCCTTCAAAAGTTGCTGCTCCGTTTCTTGCCGTCCATCTCTCTGCTTCCCTATGCCTACAGTCCACTTTTTAAGGTAAAACCCTAAATACTAAATAATATTACAATAACTGAATGCTATTTTTAGAGGTTTTATAGGATAGAACTAACTTAAACTTTTAGTTTGTATTTTTTTTAATTTTCAGAGATGGTCCATGATGAAGATTATGTTCAACAAATGAAGGAACCCATGTTGAAGAGAATGTCATCAAGTGACACCCTTCATTTTCAGATGAGGTCGTGCATAGCAAATCTAATCGACCGAAGTCTAATGCAATGGGCGTCCATGAATGATGAAACATACACCCTATCTGCTAGAACGTATGGTGGAGACTGGAGCTAGAAGAACGTATGGTTGTAAAAGACTGTTAGAATAAGCAATTTCTACTTATTCTAACAATTCTCTTTAATAATGGCTTTGTTATCGTCGCTCAAGAGTTTAACAATCCAGGTGACAATTCTACTTATTGGTTGTTTCATTCTACTCTAGCTTATTGAATATATGAATGAAACAAAGTAGACGATAACAATGAATTGCACAATGAAAGTTGTCCTCAATTAGTAACCATCCAATAGATTATATACTATATAGGATGGGAAAAAGCAGATCTCACCTACTCTTTGGTAGTGGATCACTACAACACAAATAAAAAGAATATTAGGAAAGTAACTAACTAATTACAGGCTGTCTAATTAGCTAAAACTAAGCAATTTCTACTTATTCTAACAAAGACTATATCAAGTCTGGACAGTCTCCAATTTTATTTTTCGTCCAAGTAAACTTACCTCAGATGGAGGGAGTATCTTGTAGGAGGGATAGTTTGATTGCTTATCCCTTCTAGTCACATACTTGACTATGTGATTGGCAGATTCTAAGAGAATCCATATTGAATCCTCTCCACCTAAGTGCCCAAATAAGCTAAAAATAAGGACCAAAGATATAAAGAAAATTGGGATTCCAAACTTCCCTGAAAATTATAATTTGTAAGTGGGTTTATCAGGAAATAGGACTCAGAGCTACACTTCCCTTCTGGGATCCAGTGATTATTTATGTTTAATATTTTGATTTCATCCTCTTAGTACATTACTGGATCACTAGGTATATACCAAAATTACATTTAAATATGCACTGTACAGTGCACACATGATGTGTCTGTGTGTATAACATAATGACATTGACATGTATCTATGATTCTATGCATATTATTATTGGAATAGACCTTAACAGCTTTGTGGTTCTGACCATCAAATAGGAAACCTTAAAAAAATATTTCTGAACCTAAGAAATGTGATCTTACCACCTCTCACTCGTCAAATTAACTAAGAATCTCAAAAGGAAATGGTATAAAAACTATACGCACTTGTAGACTTGCCACTCATATGGTGGGCCAAAATTGCAACCTTTGCTACTCCTGTGCTCGAACTTTAAAGCAACCTGAAAAAGAATAACATTGAAAAGGAAACATTTATATTAAAATTATGAGGCTGCAAGTGGATATAAATCAATATAATATCAATAATATGTTCGAAAATCCAAATCACATTTTAAGGAAACGGAAATAAAAAAGTATTAGTAAGGACTATGGAGAACCTCAAGAGCACCAGAGCCTGTTGCACGTTCACTTCCTCCAGAAACACGACGACCCACAAAAACTTGACCAAATCCTCCTTTACCCAACTTCCTTTCAATCTTGTAAAGAGGAGATCCACCGACTTGAACCTAAATATAAATTGAAGAGAAAGATAAGAACGTTTTCATCTTAAGCTTCTTTCCTATATTTTTTTATTTTTCTACTTCAAAATATGGCATATGGAAAGTTGAGAGGAAAATAATTAGCAAAGATACGAAATAAATTTATTTAAATTAAAATATAAGAGATATATTAGATTTTTAAATTCAAAATTAAAACTAGAGCAATTGTCATTTTCATGTCAAACTAAGCTTATAAAAACGTGTTGCTATAATGGTGGCTAGTGAGCGCTAATTATAGGAAAAGTGTTGGAACGCCTAATAACAGATTTTCTCTTATTAGATCAGATCCACCTAAAACCCACATACATGATTTTCTCTTACTCGATTTCTCATCTCCAATAGCCATTCATCGCCAATCAGGCACTATTAAGACATCCTACTCTCCGACGTATCCTCTCAGGTAACTTTCTAATTTTCTCTCCCCATTCCTAAACTCTAACATTCTCTAGAAGTTTTTTCTAGGCAACCGTGTAAGAAGAAATGAGGCAGACCTGTTTCTAGATCAAACTCAGTAATCAGTACCGTGTTAATCTTCTTGCAAGTACTGTGCTTGATAACTTGAGACCAGCAGTGACACCTATGAAAGCCAATTTGGACCTATATTCAGAAAAGAAGCCTACTGAACAGCGTAAGGAGTTCAGAAGATTTTGAGCACTTTGTAATATCTCACCCTTACAAGACCTGACATTGCATTTTCAATGAATAAATTCTCACAGTTTATGTCAAATCCAAAGTCGAGTTCACTGGCAGACCATGAAACGAGTTCTATGCTATTTATCTGGAACTCAAAGAGTCAAAGTATGGGCATTAATCTCACCAGGACAAAAACGTTTGATGTTAGTAGATATAGTGATGCTCATTGCAAGGGTGACACAATAAATAGGAAGAATCAGATTGGATTTTGAGTGTAAATTGGGTCCACAATAACATTAAGGAGCTCGGAGAAGCAAAAATAAGAATCTTGTTCAAGTACAGAATCAGAATATAGATCAATTTGTTCTACTGCTTCTGAGCTGAACTAGATATGAGTATATGATAAATACTCACTGATCTTGGGATCGAGGTGAATAAACTACGTATGCATTGACGTAATAACCAATAACCTTGGTACCACTCAATCGACGGTAGAGTAAATTTATTATACCAAAATCTCTTGAGGCAACAGTCCATGGCTAGCTAGCCAAGGTCATAAGTCATACTGTCATAGCTATTTAAGAAATTGACAATGTTTTTACATTTGTAATCTCCGGGCATTGCCCCACTCTTATTTTTAGCAATGAAATTTTAAATTCATCAAACAAAAAATTATACCAAAATCAAACATTTAGCTATGAACCTACACTTTGTAAGTGACACAGTGGAGAATAAACAGGTCATAAGAGAATTTCATAAAAAGACTTCAAGGATGGTGCAGCAGCAAGTACCCTGATCGTAAGCAGAAGAGATTCACCACTCCTTGAAGGGATCAGCTCCTTGAGGTTCAGTGACAGATAATTCTGGTCTTCTCTAATCACCAGAAGTTTGAAACCCAAATATCTCAAATTTCCCCTAGCAATAGCCGTATCTCTACATTTCTCCACAAAAGCATTAAAACCGTTATCTATCCTAGACCCTACAAGGTAGGCTTGGTATGGAAGATTTAGAACATGAGGATTCATCTTCTAATGTCTCCAAAGAAACTTGGAAGACTCGAAGAGAAACCCCTAGGCCAAAGACCGGCCAGTCAATTAAGGTAGAAGAAAGGGTTTCTGTGGGCTCGATCCTATTGGATCATTGTGCAAGACCCCCTCACCTCAGAGCTTGGAATTGTGTATTGACGAGGTGAAGTGATTATCACGAATCACCTAATGATTGTCTACCTTTGTCTTTTAGACTTTTAGTGTAGAAAGAAAATGCTTCCCTTCTATGATTTCTATCTAACCAAGGTGATCATTTTTTAAATAACAACATAAACATTTTTTCTACAAAAGAACAAGTTTGAAATATATACGTATTAAAATAGAATATTTACCCTTTCAGGAAATGGTGCTGTGCTGCCCTCTTCTTCCTGTCCAGCAACTCTGTTTGCACTCAATCCACCATTATCATCACCCATCCTCCCTCTATTATCCCCTTCCTCCCCTCTGTCTATATCAGCTACTTGAAACCTCTCCAACTGCTCCTCTTCGTCCACCAACCTCACCCCTGCACCCCTCCTCCCTTTCCCACGTGTAGCTAGATTACCTTTTCTCCCTCTACCTCTACCTCTGCCCCTTGCTGGTTCTGATCCCCTCCCAGCTGCTGCAGCAGCTCTCTGTCTTGTATTCCGAAGCTGACGACCTACTGCTTCCAAAGTGGGAGTCTGATCACCCCTTCCTCCTGAACCTCCTCTTCCTCCTCTACCTCCTCTAACACTCCCCTTTATCCGCGGCTCAGGCATTCCTTAACCCCAATTCTCATCGATACGCAACAAAAATATCTAAACCCAAATAAAATAAGGGAAATCGAAACCCCTGAATCTTTAAAATACACCCGCCAATACTTCAGAAATCAGAATCGATCCGATTGAACTCAAGAATCGGCCGCCGAAACCTCAAAAAATTAAAAAAGATTCTTGAAAATGCAGAAACGATAGCCTATGTCCCCTAAACTCCAAATCGCCCAACCCCTCCAAATCGGCCGGTACAACCCCCAAAAAAATCAGAATCGGCCCCTGAAACGTCAAAAACTAACCTCAAAACCCGGAAATATCTGTTTCGCCATGAGAAAATATTATAGTACCGAGGCGATCGATCGTCGAAACCCTAAAAAAAATGACGGATCGGCTTATAACTGAAAGCTGTTGGGAAGATTGATTGTGAGTGAGTGGATCGTGGTCCGTTTATTTATCCATCTTGGAAATGAGAAGAAAAGGAAAGAGATTGGGGGAAGAATGAGAAAAATAAGTGTTTCGACTTTTGTTGGTGTGTGTCGTGACATACGAGATTCCACGTGTACAGAAAGACGTGTTTCTCATCGTGTGTGTATCTCCTTCGTCTCACGTGTTAGTCTCAATTCCGTCACGTGCGTCTTATCACTGCTTTCCCTTTCCATTTCCAATGTCTTCCATCTCCCAAATTCAAAGTCATTGTAAAAAACTAATTACACATCAAATTAACAATAAGACAAACACTAATCACTCAAAATTCTTCTCCCCCATGCTTGGGGCTATTGGGCCTTCGAAGGCCGCCGTGGATATTAGAGGGTCGTTGGACACGACTCGTGTCCGACTCAGTCCTCTGGGTACCATCACATACAAAAGTTACAAATCTGCCAACACCGCTGAACCTATGAGATATATTGACGGTAGGGCATGAGATTACAACAACCAAGCGTAATACAAAAAAACATGAAAACTCCAAAAGAGAAGAGTGTGAGTGAGGATGAATGGGACACCATATTATAAGGATGACCATCGTAGCGTCAATCATGTTGAAAGAGGAAGGTTGGTAGGTAAGCATCTTTCTATCTCATAATTGACTATTGAATCACAAATTATGAGATAATTTTTATCACTGATTATATCGTAATAAAAATAAGTACATAACGAGATTTAAATTTCGAACCTTGAAAAGCCTTAATAGTTATATGACGTGGACACAGACAACCACGTCGGTCTAGATGGCTCTGCCAAAGGTAGAGCACGCACACATTAACCTTTAACTGTCTTTGCCATCTTCTTCAACATATTGGCCAACATCATGGAGAAGGTCAGGTATTTAAATGAGATGGTTACCGAAGAAATAGGCAGATTTCAATTTCTATTTTGCCATTCAAGTAAATTCCTCTTTGGTCGGTGGAATCCGAATTTCGATTGGTGGAATCCAATCTTATCTTCTTCTTCCTTGACATGAATTTTACCGACGATCATCGTAATCAACTGCCTTCTTCATTTCGTTATCTTCTGTACAGTTTCAGTTTGTTCTGCTACTTCCTTTTCAAAAAGTGCTCCAGTTCGCAGACATTCATCATCGCCACGCTCCAGATTTTGATTTCGTATTTTGGGTACGTTTCTTGCTATTTGAATATGATGTGGATTAAAAGACGATCAGAACCGGAAACTACTTTGATTAAAATAATAGGATTTCAACAACCAAATAGCGAATAATTGTTCAAAACAAATGCGCAAATAACAGGGGAATGTCAAACAACGTCAAGGAGGCGCGTCAGACATAATTTCCTAACAGAAGGAAGATAAGGGATTAAGCTGAAATTTAGGAGGAAATGTAGGAGATAAGAGGAATAAAGGGTTTTCGAGATAGTGAGGAAGATAGTTCAAAATAGTTCATGCGCTTCTCCAGCTATGTTATTATAAGGAACGCTCACGCTCGACAGCATACCAGAGGGTACCTTGATATTCTTTGAATTGTCGACCGCATTCGCTCGTTGTAACATGTCAGATATATTCTATTATGTTATGAGTTGTGTTCTTGGGGTGGTCCTCCACATCATTAGCCCTTTCTTTTGGGTTGATTGTCGTCTTTATTCAACGGTGGAATTAAAATATAGACGTAGATAAGCTATATTGAATGAGTTCAAAATCCCAAATGTTTCTGGCAAATCTATTTTGTAAGAGTTATTTTACTCAAGGCTTCGCAGGGGCAAAGAATTTGTCCCTATGTTTTTCTCCCTTGCGCTTTGGGAACCTCTCACTGTGCATTTGCACCATTACCAAGTCGTCGGATTTTAGAATTAGAGGTCTTCTCTTTAGATTTGCATTTTCCTTGTATGCTTCTGTTTGACTTAAGCTGAATTTATAAACCTCGTTGAGTCGTCGTGCACATTCTTTATTCGAGACACGATATCTTCGATACTGTTGAATTGTGATTATGTAAGTCGACCATCTATCTCGGCATGTACCAATATATTGACATGAATGGGGCTCGTCCAATAATCCTATTTGATGACTATTGAAAATGAATTCTGCCATAGGGAGGACTACTTCCAATTGTGTGGTTTGCCTTTCACTAATTCTCAAAGAGCCCAAAGAGTGATTGACCACATATGCCAAGCGACTGTCTAGGGGTGTGCATTGGTGCTAAAATTCAGAGTGATATTCATTCTCGCCGATAATTCATTCCAGAAAGAACTAGGAATTTGGGATATCGGTCTGATACTATTACCTGAGGTAGCCCGTGTAGACATACTATCTCTTTGATGAAGAGTCGTGCGACCTTGGTTGTTGAATGTGACTTACATCATGCTATAAATTAAGTGAGTCATACGACTGAAGCGATCCACTACGATGAACATCGCATCGTGGCTAGCCTGGGTTTGCGATAAAATCTATTGAAATTGCGGAGCACGGTAGACTTGATGGAAAGTGGAAAATAAAATCCGGTGTGTGTCTTACCTCCTTTGATGTGTTGGCCGACCTCACAGTGTTTAATAAATTTCCCTACTTCCTTTCTCAATTTCTTTCAATAGTAATGACTTTCTAACTGTTTGATCGTCTTCTCTCGGCCCCGGTAGGAGCCTAGAGCGTTGCAATGAATTTTACGAATTAATTGAATCTGAATATTTGAAACTGGTATGCAAAGGCAGTTTTCATTGAACATAAATCCCCCCAAAATGTTGAAATCCCCATAGACTAATCCTGAGTTTAATTTCCTCCAAATCTCTTTAAATTCACCGTTCTCGCCATAGTATTCTTTTAATTCATTCAAAATTATTATTTCCATATTGATTGCTGCCAGCATATTGTTGCGTCTACTGAGGGCATCCGCGACTCTATTTTGGGTTCCCGTTTGGTGTAAAATAGAGAAAGATTTTTTTATATAAAAATCCATACCATCTGGAGTGCATTATGTTGAGATATGTTGTGCTATTTAACTGACAAAGTGCGATATGATAATTCTTAATGATGAACTCTCGGTGGATGAGGTATGGTTCCCACACTTGGCAACATCTGTAGATGGCGTAGAATTCCTGTTCGAATGTAGTCAACCGACGACAACTATCAACAAGATTATCACCGAAGAATGCGACCAAATGGTGTTTATATGAAAGTACCCCTCCGATCTCTATGAGGCAAGCGTCATATTCTACTACGAATACTTTGTTGAAATCGGGCATTGTAAGGTACCGGTGCGGAAGTTAGACACTCTTTCAATTTCGTGAAGCTCTCCTCGGCTTTGTCGGACCACGTGAAAGTACCCTTGCTAAGGCAATCTGAAATGGGTGTGGCTATAACACTGAAGTTTCTAATGAACTTTCGATAGAATGAGACAACGCCTAAGAAATTCTGCACGTTAGTGATTATCCTAGGAGACGGTCAATCTATCGGTGTTTTAATTTTCAATGGATCCACCTTTGTTAGCTCACGATGAAACCTAGAAACATCAATTCCCAAAAATACACTTGTCTCTGTTGAGACGCAGTTGGTTCTCATTTAACAGGAGGGAAACTTCTTCCACATATGATCGGTGTTTCTCTTCGATGAGCTATATATCAAGATGTCATCAAAATAAACAATGATACAACTATCGATGATTGGTTTGAGTATAAAATTCATGACTCTCATGAATGTTCTTGGCGCATTAGATAGTTCAAAAGGCGTGATTTTCCATTTGAACAACCCTTGTTGAGTTTTAAAAGTAGTTTTTCATTCGCCGTCCAGCTTGATCCTTATCTAGTGGTATCCACTGACTAGATCGAGCTTTGAAAAAATGATTGTCCCATTGAGGTTATCGAGCATCTCCTCTAACCGTGGTATTGGAAAGTAGTACCTTGCTATAATTTTCTTTATTGCTCGACTATCTATGCATAATCTCCATCGACCATTTTTTGGGAGACTACTAATGTTGGAAACTTGCAAGAGCTAATGCTCGATCTTACTAATCCTCGTTCAATCAGATCATTAACTTTCTCTTCCATAATTTCTGCTTCGCGGGGACCTAATCGGTAGTGTGGAAGATTTGGTAGTGACGCCCTTGGATGGAGATCTATCTGATATTCGATTCCCCTGAACGGTGGAAGTCTGACTTCTGAGTCTGGAATTAGGGACAATTTTTGCAAAGTGATGGTAATGTAGTGTTAGTTTTGAAGGTTTCTTATATGGATGTATTTATAACCTTAGTGAACTCTTGGTGGCCATTGGATCCTTTACTTGAGATGGGAGTTGCACAAGATTTGATTCTCTGCCAAGGTTTTTCTTTATCAATTCTTAAATTTCTAATGCCTCATTTTTGGTATGTAAGTCTAATTTCACTACCTCAATAGGAGTTTCAGCTGGATTAAAATGAGGGAAAATAGGAGTTTCCTTCCCAAATAGAGTTTGGAATGGTGTTTGTCCCAAATAAGCATTATAGTTTGTATTAAACCAAAGTTCAGCCCCAAGGTAGTAATTGCAGCCAGTTTTTAGAATCATCATGAGCAAGGGTCCTCAAATACATTTCTATGCCTCTATTAACTACCTATGTTTGTCCGTCACTTTGAGGGTGAAAGGCAAGAATGAAGTTGAGCTTAGTTCCACACAATCTGTTCAACTACTGGTGACACATGTCTGATTACGGCAGTCACTTCCAAAAACGCTTTTCAACAAGGACTAAAGTTCCGTCGCTTTACGCCGGACCCCCGGAAGGCTCCCACGGTGTGAAACAAGTTCATCGTCAAATCGCCGAGTTAACCCGTAAATCGCGATTGGACTACCAAATCGTCGACTTTAGGGATAAGTCGCCGAGTTAGGGCTCAGATCGGCAGTATGGTAGACTGCACATCTCACCCTTGGAAACTCGACGAGTTTGCCCTAAATATTCGATTTCCATACCTGAATCGCCGATTTACGACCGTTACTCGCCGTCAACCAACGCAATAAATGCGGCAATAGGCGCGATGTCCGCCTTTGATCGTGCCCTCCGAGACCCTATAAAAAGGGTCCTAATTAAGGGGACACTCAAAGGCACAACACAAGTTCCACTCTCACCAGAGCATCACTAAGAGACTCGCCGATTCTCACTAGAATCGCCTAGTCTCTACTTGCAGGTATTTGACGTAAAGCGCGCGTCGTGGACTCCAGAGCCTCCGGCATCACCTCGCACCACCGCGAGCCCTTGGTAGCAGATTCAGTGCTTCATAAGTTGGTGCCGTCTGTGAGACTACCGAACCACCGGTATCCCGTCGTAATCGCGATTTTTTTTGCAAAATCCGGCTTGAGCTCTCCCGGAGGGTTCGCTGACTTTGTCAACTAAGTTGCCGATTTAGATCAACAATAGCTGATTCTCACCTCAGGTCCGATTTATTCTTAAATCGCCGACTTAGGCTTGAGAATCGCCGGATTCGGAATATCGTCTGTTAGCTAAGAGTGATGTCCACGACTTTGTTCGAAATACGTCTCAAAATCTAAAGTCGTCGATCTTTGTTTTTCGAACAAGCTCAGTCAGGTCACCTCCCCGCTTTGGAACTTCCCCGCTTTTGTTACTATGGCAATCATTGAAAAACAAAAGCACCCTTACGCCACAAGAAGTAAGGGTAAAATGCCAGCTATTGAGCTGAAGCAGGGCGAGCAGTCTCGACCAAAGAGACCCGACAATGCTCGACCTGAACAAACAAACTCAGTTCCTCCACACGTCGAGAAACACATAGTGCCCAAGGATCCTCCCACTTTGGAAGAAAGGTTGTTCAGCTTTATAGACAACAGAGAAAGGAGAATAGCTAGCCTCGAGCAAGCGAGGAGTCAAAGGACCACCATCCGTGAAAGAGCGGATGAATCTGGGTCCATTTACTCTCCATCTGCGGAGAAAACCAAACAGAGTTCCCGTCTTAAAACAAAGACGGGACCCAGTAAGAGTCGCTCCGAAAGGACTCTTACCACTCTGTTTGTGGAGGATCTTTCGAGAGGATCTTTCCCACCCACCTGGCGGGTACCCAGGATTGAAACGTACGATGGTTCAAGTGATCCAAAAGATCACGTGAACCTCTACCTTAATATCCTGGAACCGCAAACCATCGATGATGGACTGTTGTGTCGGGCATTCCCCGACACTCTCAAGGGCAGTGCTTATCGATGGTTCTCTGGTCTGCCAGCTGGCTCAGTCACCAACTTCGCAGACCTCTCATCAAAGTTCATCGCCCAACACGTGGGGATGATCAGGATCAAACACAGTGCCAACGCACTTCTGGCACTTCGACAGGATAAGCTGTCTCTTCGGGATTACACGATCAAGTTCACTACAATGATGACAGAAGTGAATGATCTAATCGCCATAGCGGGATACATCAGAGGATTGGTCCCCTTCTCCCCTCTGGTCCAGAATCTGACTCTCCATAAAGTGGACACTTTACCCGACCTCTTCCAACGCGCTCAATCGTACATTGAAGTGAAAGAGGAGGATGAGAACAAGCTAGCTGAACTTGAGACTCCTAGCTTCAAAAAAAAAAAATTTGAGAGGAAAGGGTACACTAGAAACAACAATTTCAATGACACCCCTGGTAGGTACACCGACAACAGGACTGAAACTTCCAAAAAAGAGTGGAAGCCTAGGCACGATAACAAGGTGTACCAAACCTCAACCAGTCAATCGCCAAAAGGTGCATCTCAACAGTGGAGAAGAAACACCCCGCTTACAATCAGCAAAGACGAGCTGTTTGAAAAGCTAAAGAACTGAGCAGATCTGCTTGCTCCTCGTTCTTTAGACCCTGCAAGCAAAGATGGCCGCACGCAAACTGGAAAATACTGCAAATTCCACAAGGACTGCGGCCACTTGACGGACCATTGCAGGGAATTCTCGTCTTTTGTCGAACAATTGATCTCAAAGGGAGAACTTGACAACTTCGTTAAGAAATCCCGAGGACGGGACAATTGCAAATCTGACCCAAAGGGGAAACGTCCACGCTCTCCTTCGCCAGATAGCGACAATAGCGAGGATCGCCAACGGAAGACCATCAATATGATATTTGGTGGTAGATCCGTTGGCCAGAATAGAGGATATGCCCGAAAGGTGCTGATGTCACAATCAACACCTCGAGACAACGGAAAACGGGTCCGCGAGGAGAAGTCAATATACTTCTTCGAAGAGGACCTGGATCGACGATGTCCTGCAACCTCACGAGGACCCACTCGTGATCCAAACAGACATCGGTCCCAATTCCCGAGTCGAGAGGATGATTGTCGACAGAGGCAGCTCTGCGGACATCCTTTATATGGACACTTTTACCAAGATGGGCCTTAAAAGGGAGGAGCTATCTCCCTGTAAGGAAGCCATCTATGGTTTCACTAACATCGCCGCCCCAGTGGCCGGTGTTATTGATTTGAAAGTCTCCATCGGTTCCAAGCGAGGGAGGGTTAGCCGAACATGTCATTTCATAGTGGTGGAAGTAGAATCCACTTTTCATGGCATTTTCGGACGTCCCTTCATCCACGGAATCCAAGCGGTCCCGTCTTCTTATCACCGATGCATACGGTACCCAGCAAACGGGTTCGTTGCAACCGTTAAAGGATCACAAAAGGATTCTAGACAAGTGTATAAGAAGGCAACCCAGCTGACCAGGCTTAACAACATGCTCATCCATGCCCCGACCGACATTGAGGAAAGGGAGAAATTACAACCTGTGGACGAGACTGAAGTATTTCAGCTGGTGGGGGGACAAGTAGCATTAGGGAAGGGGTTACCCTCTGACTTAAGGGCCAAGCTTGTGACTGTCCTGGAGGAGCAACAGGACAGGTTCGTTTGGGAGGGTGAGGCACCGACGCAGATTGCGCGTCAGATCGTGGCGCACAAACTTAACGTCGACTCATCCATTCCAGCTCGACGCCAGAAACGTCGAGTACTCACTTCTGACAGGCAGGAAGCAGCCAATGAGGAAATATCGAAACTCCTGAATGCTGGGCACATTCGGGAGGTTCGATATCCGACATGGTTGGCCAACCCCGTCCTTGTCAAGAAGCCCAATGGCAAGTGGCGCATGTGTATTGATTTCACTGATCTCAATAAGGCATACCCCAAGGACAGTTACCCGTTGCCATCCATCGACGAACTAGTCGATGGAGCATCCGGTAACGAGCTCCTCTCTATGATGGATGCCCACTCGGGATACAACCAAATCCTGATGCATGAGCCTGATGAGGAAAAAACATCCTTCATCACGGACTCAGGGACATTCTGTTACAGAGTAATGCCATTCGGCTTGAGGAATGTTGGGGCTACATTCCAACGCTTAATGGACAAGGTTTTCGCAGACCGGATCGGACGCAATGTTTCCGTTTACGTCGATGACATCCTAGTCAAATCGTCAAGCATGGGAAAACACCCTGATGATTTGAGAGAAACCCTTGATACACTAAAGCAATATGGAATGAAGCTCAACCCAGCTAAGTGCGCATTCGGAATCAAGGAAGGCAAGTTCCTTGATTTCTATGTAGGTCAGCACGGGATCAAACCTAATCCCGACAAAATCCAAGCTATCCTTGATATGGAAGACCCCCGCACAATCAGAGAAGTACAAAGGCTGAACGGTCGGATTAATGCACTCAGTCGTTTTATATCACAAACGGCTGACAAGTGTAAACCGTTCTTCCAATTACTGAAAACCGCGGTTAAGGGCAATATCACTTGGACACCGGAGTGCGAGGAGGCATTTGCTAAGTTAAAAATACATATGTCCTCGTTCCCCATGCTGACATCACCCAAGGAAGGAGAGGATCTGTACTTATACATAGCGGCCTCAGAAAAAGCCGTGAGTGTAGTCCTCATCGCACGGAGGGACAAGGGTCAGGTCCCTATATACTACCACTCGAGACGACTGTAAGGTGCTGAACTACGATATTCTCCTATCGAGAAGATCGTATATGCAGTGATCCACGCATGTCGTCATTTTCGAGTCTACTTCTTAGCGCACACAATTGTGATACTAACATCGTGTCCTTTACGCCGTCTACTTCGCAAACCAGATATCTCTGGGAGGTTAACTAAATGGGCAATCGAGCTCAGTGAGTTCAACTTGGATTTCCGACCAGCCACTGCCATCAAGGGGCAAGCTGTGGCGGACTTCATTGTCGAACTCACACCACCCAATTTGACCCAACCTTGGGTCATAGAAGTAGACGGTTCGAGTTATAGCACAGGCTCAGGTATCGGAGTGAAAATCCATAGTCCGGATGGAAAAAACTACGAACACTCGGTACGGTTTCACTTCCCAACCTCTAACAACGTCGCGGAATATGAAGCAGCCATACAAGGCCTAAAGCTGTTAAGAACTCTAGGCGCTGAGAATATCACGCTCCGCACTGACTCTCAGCTCGTAGATCGGCAAACCACTGGTGAATTCATTTGCAAGAAAACACAAATAACTAAATATGTGGAGGCAATGGTAGCACTCACCAAGTAGTTCGCTGAGTTCAGAATCGAGCAAATCTCTCGAATTCAAAATTCCCCCGCCGACGCTTTGGCACGTTTAGCGTCGGCCTGGGAGAGAGGGCAGCGCGATATATTAGTAGACTCCACACTCCAGCCTACATGCCAAGTATTGACTGTTACCTCCGACCCTCAAGAGGATTGGAGGCAACCGATATTGGCATTCATTCAGAATGGAGTACTTTTTGACAATAAAGGGGAGGCCAAAAAAGTTGAAACATAAAGCAGCAATGTACTGTGACATCGGAGGGGTGCTTTACAAAAAATCCTTCGATAGCCCACTGTTACGCTGTTTGACCAAACCAGATACAGATAAGGTTATTCAGGAAGTACACGAAGGCTCGTGCGGGCTCCATGAGGGAGGAAGAGCACTGACCTTCAAAATCATAAGGCTGGGATATTATTGGCCCACTCTAAGGATGGAAGCTCGCACTTACGTCCGCAAGTGCCGAGCATGTCAACTGCACAACCCCATGCAGCAGAAACCATCCGCGGAATGACTCCGATTCTGAGCTCGATCCCGTTCGCAAGGTGGGGACTGGACATCGTAGGACCATTCCCCCCCTCAATATTCCAGGCTCGGTTCATCTTTGTAGCAGTAGATTACTTTACAAAGTGGGTCGAGACTCAGGCTGTAGCAAAAATCACTCAGGATGCGACAGTTAAGTTCGTCTCCCGCTCCATAGTCTGTCGATTCGGAGTTCCCCAACACATTGTCACGGACAATGGCACACAATTCACAGGGGGGAAATTTTCAAAAACGTGCGAGGACCTAAACATAAAACTCCACTTCGCCTCCGTTTACCGACCTCAGGCAAACGTGCAAGTGGAGGTCACCAACAAGGCCATCGTACAAGGATTGAAAAAGAAAATCGAATCAGCTAAAGGGACTTGGGTAGACAAGTTGTGCGAAATCCTATGGGCATATCGCACAACGAGTAAAAACCCCACAGGCAACACCCCTTTCACTATGACCTATGGAGTGGAAGCAGTCGTATCGATCGAGATGAGTATACCAACATATCGAGTCTCGAAGTACGACGAACAAACAAATGACCAAAACCTAGCTACAGAGCTAGAGTTGAGGGATGAAACCCGTGACGAGGCGGACCTGTGGAACAAATCATACAAGGCAAGCGTAACAAGGTACCACAATCGCCAAGTACGCAAAAAAGTCTTCCTGCCAGGAACTCTCGTCATGCGGAAAGCTAGCATAACAGAAAGGAATAGACCAAGAAATAAACTGTCATCCAATTTCGAAGGTCCCTACATCGTCGAAGAGGAGATAAGGTCAGGAACTTATCGCCTACGGCGACAGGATGGAATAATGGTTCCAAACACCTGGCACGCAGACAACATGCAACAGTACTACGCATAGTCCTCATCACATTACGTTTATTTTCTTTAATTTTCCTAGTATGTATGTTAGTCAATCATAGAATTCTTTCTTCATGTTATAACCCGCAAGGATACCCTAAAAAGTCTATTTTTGTCGCTTCGGCCGTAGATCAAGGATCATTCCGTCGCTACGACCCCAATGATTCTATCCCATCTTGTCGCTTCGACCTTGATGCGGATCAACAAGTCACTCCATCACTATGATCGGAGTCAGACTACACTCTCAGGGTCCAAATCCAGGGTTAGTACGAACAAGTCCAATTTAGACATGCAAGCCTAGAATTGCGATCACAACCCTTATTCGCACGTGCGAATCAGGGTTTTACATCAATTTATCACTCAAACTATTTTCAACCCTAAAAGTTAATTTAGAAGTATAAATCATTTTCAAGTTTAACTAGCGATTAAACTACGATTCGTACGACCAAGCTTACGCCCGGAGCGGCTAAGTAGGGTTAGCAGAATCTAACTTACGTCCAGAGCGGCTAAGTTACGATTTGTGAATCTAGTTTCAAGCTTAGGTTACAATTTCAAAATATTTATACAAAAAATTAACAAAGAAAAGCAAAATAGTTCATTGATTGATAAAAATGTTACAAAAAATCCACTACCAAATTAAGTCTGGTTTTCTTCTTTCCTCGCTTCCCGAACATCGCTCTTTATTTTATCAAGAGTTTCTTTGTGCTCTCCAGCTGCACTTCAGGATGTTCTTCTAGCCACGCAATAATGTCAGTCACGAAATTGGCAGGCAAGCTCGAAAACATGTGAGGACCAAAAAAGTTCAAGTCTTGAAGTTGGTCAGATTGACCATCTACTTCAAACTCTAAGTTCTTCACTTTCTCGGAAGAAGCGTCTAGTTCTTCCCTCATCTTTCTCAACTCCTCCGTGGATTGAGAGAAAGATCTACCTGAAGCTTCTGAATTTGTGATTCAGAAAAATTCAAAAGCCATCGCATTGCCAACCTCTACACTCAGCTGCGTTTTTAGTTCTTCAATCTGTTTAAGAGCATCAGTGAGACGCGATTCAGATTCCTTCAAAGAGTCACGTTCTTGGCGAAGAGTAGAAATCTCAAGTCTATGTGCGGCGCACTCTTTATTCTTCGCCATCATCGCTTTCTCATACTCAACAGCTTTTTCTTCCAATTTCTTATTGTTTTGGAAGACTTTCCTCATCAACCACACTTCTTTACAGACAGCTTGATACTTGTCATCAAGCTTATCATATTCCTGTTGGGATCGAAGCGTGTCGTTACATGACTGAATCCCAACAGCAGCATTCGATAGATACGCAACCTACAAAAAATTAGATTAGCACAAAAATAAATAAGTCAAATAAAATGCGAGTTTAGGTCACTTACAACAGATAGAGCTTTAGTGTACTCCTCTCGTACCCAATCTCCAGGCTTCGTCAATAAATCTTGGTAGTCCTCGATCGCACCTCCGCATCCGCAAACAGGCTCGGATAGTCAAAGGTGGATCGGAAAGGAGCAAACTCTGGTACCGATCTCGAGCACGATCCAGGTTCAAACGTGCCACGAGGACCAGATTCCTCAGTCTTTTTGATCTGAATCAACTTTGCACTACGCAACCTCGCAGCCAAGTGAGGGAGCACCACTTCGCGGTAGAGAGTGTGCCCCCTTCTTCTTCTTGACAGGCTTGCCAGAAGGATCTTCCGACTTCAGATAGTGTGTCACATCAGAGAAGGTAAAATCCTCACGCTGACACAAAGCGAAAGGAATTCCCTGACCACACTTGTAAGCAGCAAGGGATGAGGAGATCTTCTTCACGTGTTTAAGTTCCGCCTTGCTTAGTTCGCAAGGAACGTCCAAGTGTATGCGCTGTGTGTTGGCCCAACCCTCTCGACTACCACGTACAAACATCGAGTCAACAAAAAAGAACTCGCTCTTCCACTGTGGTCCGTAGTTGGTGGGGAGTTCGATGATCAGTTCGCGTCCGTGAAAGCGCTTAGCTAACCCCAACCGACCAGATTCGGAAGCGGGAGCCTTGACAAGCTTGTAGAACCAGAAAAACAAGGCAGCGGTTGCAGGAATATTCAAATTTCAACAAATGTTGGAGAATCCTCTCAAGTATATAAAGAAAGCTACCTGCATCTGCGACAACGACACGCCAGCTTGCAGCAACACTTCACTCATCAACATAGGAATGGGTAGCACGGAGAAGTGTCTGAAGTAGAGTCGGGGGATCGCTTGAAACTCCGCAGGAGGAAGGTTAGCAGGTTGATATTACGACCCCCAAAATCGCAAACACCCAGAGATGCACACCCCTCGCAGAATGTCTCAGGCTTCGCGCGCAGACATGACAGAAAAGGGGTGCACGGTACCCGTTTGTGGCACAAGGGGAGCATTTAGAGAGACTTCCTCAAAGGACCCTTCGCTCGCTTCGCTTAGGGGCAACAACTTAATCTCACCACCCCGCAAAGTTTCACAGTAAGCATAGCTGGTGTGGTTCTCAACTCCCTCATAAAAAGGTAGGTTGATGTGCTCTCCATCCTTGTCCACTTCAGTAGGAGGAGTCTTTGATCCTTCAGCCGGATCAGGCCGACGTCGGCTTCGACCGCGGTCCAATTCTAATTCCTGATCGTAATAAAAGGGCTCAGGAACCCGTACACCCTCCGCTGTGGGGATGTGTGTCTTTCCCATACCCCCCATCCCATAAATAGGAGGAATGGAGGTACTACCCTCGCCACCTTCGCGAGAAAAGTTCTTGCTGTGTTTGAGATGTTTTCTTTTCCTTTTCTTGCTCGGCCTCTCAGATTCAGCAGTCGGCCTTTTGCCCAGGTCAGTAGAGGTCATCCCCTCAGTGAGGGTGACCAAAACATCAGGTACCCCACCTGAAGGGGCACATATTCTTCAACTTCAACCCCCGAGTTTTGGGGCAATGTCGGCGATTTAATGGTCAAACTCGCCGATTCCAGGTTAATAACTCGGCGAGGTCTCTTAAAAATGGGGACACCCCCCTTGCCTTTAATCGACGACTTCCTAAGGGGACTCGCCGATTTAGGAGCAAGAGTCGAGGGGATCTTGCCCACTTCAACAGAAGGCTCGGCCACGACTAGAGCCTCGGAGTCACGTCCCAAACTCGTCGATTTCTTGGCAGAACTCGACGATTGCTCGGGAGTGAGCCCTAGTAACTCGTGTGCAGTGGCACAGTACCTAGCGTCCGACTGTGCATCAACAGCCGGAATCTCCGACCCACCGCGCGTAGGCGAGGGGATCGGAGACTCAACGGTGTTGAGCACCGTCGCTAGGCTCTCATCAATGTCCGTATTCAGAATGTCGTCGACCAGAGCTTCGGTCTCCGACATGGTGAGTCGAGGAAGTGTCGATTTGTCTACCATGAGAGTCGACGATTTAGAGAGAAAGTCGGCGACTTAGGTTAGGGATTCGGGATTAGGGTTTAGGCGATTTGGGGAAAATGATGTGTGGATTAAAATAATCGATTCTCTATTTATAGACCTTGGAGAAATTGCAAAGCACCCTCGGAAAATCCAAAAATTACGCGAAGGAAAATCGCTAATTGATTCTCGAATCTCCAAAACTCGGCGAGTTACCCATAAACTCGCCGAGTTTAGGCAAAAAATCACGGGATACCGAAGGGAAACTTCCCTATTTGGAAAATTTGCAAATATTTCCCAAGATCCCAAGGATTTTCTAAGAAATCCGCCAGCTCATAGTAAGGATCGCCGAGTTTCTAAGAAAATCGCCGACCTAGGTAGGCAAACTTCAAAGTTGCTCACAAAACCACCCCGATGCCAAGTCGCCGACTTGGGGTATCACATAGCATTTTAGGGGGGAGTATCACAAGCTCCCTTCAACGCAACAAAAGGAGAGTATCACAAACTCTCCACGACACTTCTGTCACTTCGGCCAGAAGTTGTCGCAATTCGGGGGAGAGTATCACAAGCTCTCCCGACATTTCTGTCGCTCCGGTCGGAAATCGTCAAATTTCGGGAGAGAGTATCACAAGCTCTCCCGACATTTCTGTCGCTCCGGCCGGAAATCGTCAAATTTCGGGAGGGAGTATCACAAGCTCTCCCAACATTTCTGTCGCTTCGGCGGGAAATCGTCAAATTTAGGAGGGGAGTATTACAAGCTTTCTCGACACTTCTGTCGCTCTGGGCGGAAGTTGTCAAAATAAGCACGGTAAATCTGTCGCTTCGGCCAGATTTACCAAGGATTGGTTCGAGCAAAAGGAGAATATCACGAGAGGTAAAATCGCACAGTAAGTTCAATTGGTCAATAATAATATGCGTTTTAGACTGATCTAGTTGTTTTGCAGGATGTTTTCTTTTTGCAGATATAATTTTGTTGCTTCGGCCAGAATCAGACTCTAATAGTGAGTCAATCTATCTTGTCGCTTTGGCCTTGATAGAATAGAGATCATTTTTGTCGCTTTGGCCTTAATGATCTCAACCCATCTTGTCGTTTTAGCCTTGATGGGGTAACCGTCGTTGCGGACATAAAGTCGCTCTTGATCAGAGTGGACTATAAACATTAGTTCTATCGCTTTGGCTAGAACTCGATTCTGTCGCTTCAGCCAGATTCGAATCAATCTCGTCGCTCCGGCCTTGATAAACACAGTGCAGTCGCTCTCGATCAGGGTTAGACTATAAACAGGTAGTTCCGTTGGCCTGGAACTCGATTCTGTAGGTTCGACCTGGCATAGTCAATCCATTTTGTCGCTTAGGCCTTAATGGATATGGAATCAGTACGTCACTGTGGGCGGAATGATTCGATTTCATCTTGTCGCTTTAGCCTTGATGCGGATCACACACAGAACCTTGGTTGGGGGGGTACTGGCGATACACGCATGTTTCTTGTGCTCTCTTCAGGAGGGAGTACTGGTGAGACATGTCTGATTACGATAGTCACTCCCAGCAACGCCTTTCAACTAGGACTAAGGTTCCGTCGCTTTACGTCGGACCCCCAGAAGGCTCCCACGGTGCGGAACAAGTTCATCGTCAAATCGCCGAGTTAACCTGTAAATCGCGATTGGACTATCAAATCGCCGACTTTAGGGATAAGTCGTCGAGTTAGGGCCCAGATCGGCAGTATGATAGACTGCACATCTCGCCCCTGGAAACTCGGCGAGTTTGCCCTAAATAGGCGATTTTCATACCTGAATCGTCGATTTACGACCGTTACTAGCCGCCAGCCAACGCAATAAATGCAGCAATAGGCACGATGTCCACCTTTGATCGCGCCCTCCGAGACCCTATAAAAAGGGTTCCAAGGGGACACTCAAAAGCACAACACAAGTTCCACTCTCACCAGAGCATCACTAAGAGACTCGCCAATTCTCACTAGAATCGCCTAGTCTCTACTTGCAGGTATTTGACATAGAGCCTCTGGCATCACCTCGCACCACCGCGAGCCCCTGGTAGCAGATTCAGTGCTTCATCAACTACTTATTCCAAAACCTTGAAGTAATGACCTTATCCCTATCTGAGACTATTGAATTGGGTTAACCATGAAGTATAATGATTTCTTTCACAAAGAATTCAGCCATCATAAAACATTGTAATTAGTAGGTAGTGCCCCCAAATGACAACTTTTGGATAACCTGTCCACCACTACTATTACCACCGTCTTATTATGTACCTTTAGAAAATTAGTAATAAAATCCACAGATAAATCATACCATATAGATTTTAGGATGGTGTTGGTGTGTGGGCTCGTCGGTGTAAGCTCACACCCTCAACTCTCCCAAGTATTCACTCTCCAGTATTGTCCACCTCCTCCCCAGTTGGACCAGGGGAGGTATTTATAGCCTTCACTTGTTGTCATTGGGCCTCGTGGGCTCGTACGGTCGGGCCCATCCGTCCGTCCGTCCGCCCGCCCGTCCGTCCGTCTGGGCCGGCTGGTCCGATTCGGTCCCTGGGCCGTCCGTCGTCCGTTCGTCGTCCGCCCGCCCGTCCGTCTGGGCCGGCTG
>LFYR01000589.1:263306-274895 GCA_001185155.1 Zostera marina | reverse complement strand
GTACCAACAGTACTCCCCCCTTCCTTGGCAGGCCCGGGGGCCTGGGGCCGTCCGCCCCCCTTTCGTCCGTCCGTCGTCCGTCGCTTTCGCTCGTCCGTCCGTCGTCCGTCGCCCGTTCGTCGTCCGCCCGCCCGTCCGTCCGTCTGGGCCGGCTGGTCCGCGGTCCATGGTACCAACAGTACTCCCCCCTTCCTTGGCAGGCCCGGGGGCCTGGGGCCGTCCGCCCCCCTTTCGTCCGTCCGTCGTCCGTCGCTTTCGCTCGTCCGTCCGTCGTCCGTTGCTTTTGCTCGTCCGTCCGTCGTCCGTCGTCCGTCCGTCGTCCGTCGTCCGTCCTTCTTTCTCTCCGCCGAGATCCACCTTCTTTCGCTTTCTGCTTGATCGTTGGTCGCTTTCCCCCTTCCTCTAGCTTTCGCTCCCCGTTTGCCTTTCGCTCTCGCTTTTCCCCTTCAATTGTTTGTTTCGGAGAAGCGGCCTGGGCCCTTCGGACGTTCCCGTGTGGCCTTGCGGCACCGGGGACCTTCCGTTGGCCTTTTCGGCGGGCTTTTCCCCTTCAATTGTTTGTTTCGGATAAGCGGCCTGGGCCCTTCGGACGTTCCCGTGTGGCCTTGCGGCACCGGGGACCTTCCGTTGGCCTTTTCGGCGGGCTTTTCCGATTTGCGTTTGCTCGGGGAAGCGGCCTGGGCCCAGGCGGATTGTCTCACGTGGTCGTCCGACCTCAAGACTTCTCCGCCGGCCTTTTCGGCGGGCTTCTCCAGCTCTCGTTTTCCCGGGGGAGCGGCCTGGGCCCAGGCGGATTGTCTCACGTGGTCGTCCGACCTCAAGACCTCTCCGCCGGCCTTTTCGGCGGGCTACCCCTTTTCCTTTACCTCAATATTTTTAAAGGGAGCGGCCTGGGCTGTGCGGATTTCGGCGGGCTCGTCCGTCCGTCGTCCGTCCGTCCGTCCCTCTTTTCGTCCGTCGTCCGTCCGTCGTCGTCCGTCGTCCGTCCGTCGTCCGTCGTCCGTCGTCCGTTCTTCCGTCGTCCGTCGTCTTTTCCCCGCGCGATCCTTCTCCTCCGCGCGTTCTCTTCGTCGGAGCTTCTCGCGCTCCTTCTCCCTTCTCTCCCGGGATCGCGACCGGGACCTCGTTCTCCTGGCCCTCGGTGGCGATGCCGCCCCTTTGTGCCGGCGCCTCTCGGGTGACTCCCAGCCGTACCTGATCTCCTCGAACTCCATACGCAGCCTATCCTCGTCGTCCCACTCCTCGTTGGCCCTTACTTCCTCTGAGTACCGGTCCCGGGAGTGACGTTGCTCCGGCCGATACCCCTCCAGCTCCCGCTCGGGTCGCTTGGAGCTCTCCCCCACCTGGTAACTGCTCTTCGTCATCCTTTTCTCTCCGGCCGCCATGTATTTCTTTCACGTCAGGTTCACCACTGTTGGTGTGTGGGCTCGTCGGTGTAAGCTCACACCCTCAACTCTCCCAAGTATTCACTCTCCAGTATTGTCCACCTCCTCCCCAGTTGGACCAGGGGAGGTATTTATAGCCTTCACTTGTTGTCATTGGGCCTCGTGGGCTCGTACGGTCGGGCCCATCCGTCCGTCCGTCCGCCCGCCCGTCCGTCCGTCTGGGCCGGCTGGTCCGATTCGGTCCCTGGGCCGTCCGTCGTCCGTCGCCCGTTCGTCGTCCGCCCGCCCGTCCGTCCGTCTGGGCCGGCTGGTCCGATTCGGTCCATGGGCCGCGGTCCGCGGTCCATGGTACCAACAGATGGGTAGAGGCATAAGCAATCCACTAGGTTTCTGATTTACTGGTTTTATTTACTGATTTACATATTCTCTAGTGTCTTTCATCATTCCCTTCCACCAGAAATTTATAGAGATCCCGTTGAAAGTTCTATCTATTCCAGAATGCCCCCCAATATAACCATCATGGAATTCTTTTAGAATTTTGCCCACAATTTCAGATCCTTGCAGAATAAAGAACCTTCCTTTGTATAATATTAATTCTTCTCTGATTTCGAATCCCTGAACTTTTAAATTTTCAGAAACTATTTTCTCAGTCAGAAACTTGATCTCTTCAGCAATTTTTGCTTTATTAGAATAGATGATTTCCTCTTCTTCAAAATAAAGCATCTAGAAAAAGCATATGCCACTTGGTTAAATTTTCAGGCTTGTAGATAATAGTGAAATCATACCTTAATAATTTGCAGAGAAACACTTGCTGCTCTGGGGTCTGAATCACTCGAGTCGTTAAATTTTTAAGACTCTTATGATCAGTCTTTATTGTAAAATGTCGTCCCAACAAATAATGTTTCCATTTCCCCGTTGTTTGGATTGTGGCAAACATTTCCATTATATACACAGGGTTGCAGATAATCTACCACTGATCTTGCTGCTGAAAAATGCAATGGGGTGATTTTCTTGTAATAAAGCTGCCCCAATACCTAAGTTACCAACATCTATTTCAACTGTGAACTCCTTTCCAAAATCTGAAAACTGCAATACAATAGCTTTAGTCATAACAAGCTTCAGATCTTCAAAACTTTTTGTAGATATTTCTGACCAACTGAAAGCATCTTTTCTCAACAGATTTGTCATTGGAGTGGCTATTTGAGCATACCCTCTGATGAATCTTCTGTAATATCCACTAAGACCCAAAAATCCTTTTAACTGTTTTATTGTTTTAGGTGTAGGCCAGTCTACCATAACCTGGATTTTGGTTGGGTCAGGGTTAACTCCTTCTTTACTGATAATGTGGCCCAAGAACCCTATTGATGCCTGACCAAAGGAACATTTGGACCTTTTTGCAAGTAGCTGATTTTTTTTTGAACCTCAAATACAATCCTCAAATGATCCCCATGACTCTCAATAGATTCACTGTAAACTAAAATATCATCAAAAAATATAATAACAAATTTCTCAAAAATTGTTGAGCTCAGGATGAATCCTGCTCTGATACCACGATATATATATATATTTGATATACAAAGATATATATACAGCCAGGTTGACATGCGAACGTCCATATCTGAAGTTGGTTGCGGTGCTCTGATACCATGATCTTTTGGCTAAGGAAGGTAACTCAAGCAGGTCTGAATGTGTACTGTTTTTATTTTACCAATAGCATGTCAGATTGTCAGGCCTCTATTTGGTTTTCGATTCTAGTTTTATTTTTTCCTGACATTTATATTTTCCACATGACATGAATTAAAGCTTTTACTACTGCATTAAATTTTTAACTTTTTAACCATAAGTCCAAATTAAACCATCCCTCGTTGGTTCAACTTTTCAAAAACATCTCGTCTTCTTTCAAATCCTCCGAGAAATGCCAACCACCAGAGTTAGCATGTCCAAAGGCCCGCGTTCAGGTGTGCGAAACCGTCCGTCGCCGGTTGAGTTTATAGACTTAACCGACTACGACGATGATTTCCACACTCCTTCGGCATGTCGTCGTCGTTATAGTCTGAACTTCGGGCCGTAGTCCGTCATGAACTTCCAGCCAATGTCCCCTTCTCCTCTTTCAAACCGACGACGGACGTCATTCGTCGCACCAGAGTACGCACCCGTATTGGCCCACACGTACCCAGAACATCCGTTCCCACCCCCCCTCCGAACAACGTCGTTGTATGCCCTCGCTGCGACAACCTCTTCATCATGGCGTTTCTCTTCACCGCGGGTTCACACGATCCGTCGACGTACCAAAATGACGTTGTGGAACTCGATTAGCAACCGTGGACGTATTAAAGGTCAACGACGGTGTTTTATGTTTCATGTTTTATGATTTAAAGTTTTTGTTCTTTGTTTTATGGTTTATTTAGTTTACAATATATTAAGTTTTATGTTTTATGATCTTAATTAATTAGTTTACAATCATTTGGATGACATGATATGATATACCAAGGGGAATTAGACACGGATGGTTTATTTATTTAGTTGGAACATATACATGAATGATCACATGCGATAGCCATTAGTCAGGGTTAAAAAGCATTAGATATAATTAAGTATTGTTAAGCTCTTGCTCTTGCTCTGCTAAGTACTGTTTTAAAATTAAACTCTTAAATACTAATTAATCTGTCAATAGAGTTATACTAATGGATTATAGTCTTTACAGGTTAGTGGACCAATCACTCAAACTCAGAAATAAATCGGCCTAGGAGAGAATTTAAAAACTCCAAGAACATAATTGTGATAAACAAATATTTCTGGGTTGTAATAAAATAGTCAAATGTTATAAATAAACAATGTAATTTTTACATTTAAATTTAATTCAATCAAATACAACTTTTTTAAATCGTTTTAAAAGACAGTTGTGTGAGTTCCTCCTCTTCCTCTTATGGAGTTCTTTGACAATATCAGAAGGAATATGGTTATTGTGAGTGACTGTGTGACGGACGCTACTCGAAATTGGACAGCGTCGTCGTCGAGATCGGGGAGGAATCGTAAGAGATCGAAACAAGAGTGAGATGGGAAAGATCTCCACGGGGGAGCCGGAGGTTTTTAAAAGAGATCCATTGGGTGGCCTGATAACTAACTAATGTCATTCATTAATTCATTGACGCTATTTAAAGAGTGAAATCGCAACAAACTCCACTGCCCACAACGAGGGAATTCTGATACTCTAACTAATTATAAACGTAATTCGTGCTCCGGGTAGATCTGCGGATACGGGTGGACCTGACAGGGTCGGGTTCGATCGGGTTATCCGCCCGGTCTTTATCTTGTTCTCTCACTTCGACGTTGGTCGGAGTGACCTCGTCCAAGTCTTGCCGGAGCTGGTCCGATGATGTCTCTTGATCCAGTACGATCGTAACATCTCCCACTCCTTCCGCTCTAACCTTGTCCACAAGATTAGCCTGGGGTTCAAGTGACTAACCCACTCCAAATCCTCCCAAGTTTGCTCCCAACTTGGTAACCCAGTCCATTCCACTAGCACCTGTTCACGTCGTCGTCCTCGGATCAGAGCAATACGGTACCCGATGATCTTGGTAGGAGTCGTGAGGGAATGAGAGTCGATGGCTAATCGTGGTAGATCCAGTTGTTCACATTCCTTAATATTTCCAACGAACGGCTTCAATAGGGATATGTGAAAGACGGGAAAAATGGAACTGCCCTTCGGTAATGTCAGCTTGTAGGCAACCGAATTTATCTTGCTTTCGATCCGGAAGGGCCCAAAATAGCGCTTACTCAATTTTACACAGCTACGCCAGTTGACGGAATGCTGGCGGTAAGGTTGAAGTTTTAGCCAAATCCAATCGTCAACCTGAAATTCGTACTACTTCCTTTTACTGTCGGCGTTCCTCTTTATCCGGTCATGCGCGCCTTGCAGATGTATCCTCAGCTCTCGGATGATGGCTTGCCTGCGAAGTAATTCTCGGTCCACTGATTCTACTCGGGAGTCGCCCGTAGTATAGGGGGTAAGGGTTGGAGGTGACCGTCCATACACGATCTCAAACGGCGAAGTTCCAACATTGTAATGTATCACGGTGTTATACCATAATTCCGCCCAGGGTAACAGCTCGGTCCAAGCTCGGGGATTGTGGTGTATCATCGCACATAGATATCCCTCTATCGTCTCGTTAACAGCCTCCGTTTGTCCATCGGACTCCGGGTGGTAGGCGGTTGACATACTCAGCTTGGTTCCTCTTTTAGTAAAGAGTTCCTGCCAAAACTTACTGAGAAATACCTTTGTCGCGATCGGAGACGGTAGTTTTTGGCAGACCATGGAGGCGAACGATGTTTTTCACAAAGAAATCGGCTACTGTTGAAGCAGAGTATCCGGCCGAGGTGCTTCCAAAGTGGCAGTATTTTGACAATCTATCTACCACGACGATGATGACGAAATGCCCCTTGACCGTTGGTAGACCGGTAACAAAATCTAAACTGACATCCTCCCAAATGGCTGTCGGAATGTGTAGAGGGTGGAGTAGCCCTAATGGTTTAGCCCGAGTAACCTTCGTCTGTTGACAAACCAGACAACCGGCCACGAAGCTCTTTATATATTGCGTCATCCCTTTCCAATAGAATAGTTGACGAACCCGATACAGGGTCCGATAGTAGCCGGCGTGTCCGCCCAACTTAGATCTGTGTAGTTCCTGTAGGATTAGATCACATAGAGTTGATTTGGGTCCGAGACAATAGCAGTGTTGGAACATCACAATTCCATCGTAAAGGGCGAACCCGAGTGGTGCAGTCTAGGCTTCGATCAATTGATGCATCTTGACTAACCACGGATTCGCGTGGTTCTCACTGCTGAGCTGGTCCACCCACGTAGGCAAGGGTTGACAGGTTAGAGTCATTAATTGGTCGGATTTAAGTTCTTCGTCTTCCTCAGCTGGTAGTCGAGACAGGGCGTCGGCGGCGAGGTTCTCCCGACCTCTCTTATAGACAATTGTATATGAATACCCCAGCAGCCTACATAAGATATATTGCTGCTCGGGAGTCTGGATGACAAGATTCAGGAGGTTCTTCAAACTGTGGTGATCGGTGCGGATGGTGAAGGTGCTGCCGAGGAGGTAGTGCCTCCATTTCTTCACTGAGTCTGTTATCGCCCACAATTCCTTTGCATATGTGGATGCCTTCTGTTGTAGGAGGGATAATTTTCGGCTGAAAAACGCTACTGGATGCTCTAGCTGAAGTAGAATCGCACCCACCCCAACATTACACGCATCCGTCTCCATTGTAAACGGAATGTCGAAATTGGGGTACACGAGTACAGGAGCCGAGATCAATGTTTGTTTAAGTTCATTGAAGGCTGTCGTGGCATCTTCGCTCCACTTGAATTGGTCCTTCCTGAGTAAATTGGTGATAGGGGACGCGACCTCTGCATACCGGCGAATGAATCGACGATAATAACCGGTGAGGCCGAGGAAGGCTCTCACCTGTCGCATTGTCTTAGGAACCGGCCACGACTCTACGGCCGACACTTTCTCCGGGTCTGGTCTCACCCCTTGAGTGGTTATAATGTGTCCCAGATACTCCAACTTTGTTACGCCGAACGAGCATTTACTTCGATGGATAAAAAATGAATTGCTCTCCAGTAGTTCTAACACCGCACTGAGGTGCTTTGAGTGATCGTCCTCCGTCCGGCTATAGATGAGGATATCATCAAAAAAAACTACCACGAATTTCCGCAAAAAATCTGCTAACAATTGGTTCATGGATGCCTGGAACGTGGCTGGAGCGTTGGTGAGGCCGACGGTGAACTCGTAATGCCCATGATGGGTTCGGAACGCTGACTTGGGTATGTCCTCCTCGGCTATCTGTATTTGATGGTACCCTGCCCGTAAATCCATCTTGGAGAAGATGCAGGCATCGTGGAGTTCATCGATAAGTTCGTCCATCGTCGGGATGGGGAACCGATCTCTGATGGTGATTGAATTGAGAGCGCGGTAATCAACAAAGAAACGCCATGTTCCGCCCTTCTTCCTGACGAGGAGTACCGGTGAAGAGAAGGGGCTCGTGCTGGGTCAAATCAGTCCCTGCAGCAACATCTCAGACGTGAGTTTCTCGATCTCATTTTTTTGAAAATGGGGGTAGCGGTATGGGTTGATGTTAACCGTTCGGCCTCCTGGTTCTAGCTCAATGTGATGGTCATTAACGCTACTCAGAGGTAATTTCACTGGCATCTCGAATACTCTCGGATAGCCATTCAAAACTGATTCGATCTCCGGTGAAACCTCCGAATTAATCGGCGGGGGTTCGCAGGCTAAATGGCAGAAATATGCCACTTCCTTCTTGGCCATCATTCTCCGCAATCCACTCTTTGAAATAGCCGAATCCCCCAAATGCGGATTCTCTTGAAATTTCACCGCCACTCCTTGGTTTTCAAATTATATGGTCAACTGTTTATAATCAGTCATCACCGGCCCCAGCGTCTCTAACCACTGGACGTCGAGGACCACGTTTGCGCCCTCCATGGTGAGGACATACAGATCTTGGACGATCGTGGTTTCCTGAATCTTAATCGCCACCTGCAGGCATACCTCTTTGCAAGTTAAGAAATCCCCACTGCCGATAAAAACGCGAAACTCCGGCAACGCTCGCATCGCAATTCCAAGCTTATAGACCACTGAGCGCTTGATGAAGTTGTGGGTACTCCCACTGTCCACCATAATAGTGAGTTGTTGACCTTCGATCGTCCCTGCTAGTTTGATTGTCCTCGGATTAAAGGCCCCTGACAGTGCATGGAGACTTATCTCCATTCCTGTATCTGGTTCCTCCGTCACTTCCTCCTCTGGTTCCACCACTTCCAACAAGCAGTCCATGTCGGCATTGAGTAAAAACAGCTTCCCCTTACACCGATGTCCCGGAGCATATTGCTCATCACACTTGAAGTAGATCCCCTTCGCGGATCGTGAGAGTGCGCCGGACAATGGGAACTCCCGCCTGAGTCGCCGATGGAGTCTTGAGCAGGGGCTCTGTTTTATTTCCTGATGCGAATCTCCCTCCTTTGAAAGTTTTCCCTCCCTTCCGAGCCTCCAATATCTTCGCCTTTGCTAATGCTCATCTCAGCGTAGTCGAACGTCTCACCAACATGTCGTCCTGGATCTCTGTCTTCAATCCGGCAATGAAGAAGCTGATAAACGCTTCCTCACTTTGTCCTTGTACCTCGTTCATTAATCGCTCGAATTGAGCCATGTATGCAGCTACTGTCGATGATTGCTGTAGCCGTGACAACTGAGCCAATTTATCCTCATACGTGGAGTCTCTGAATCACTCCAACAAATCTTCGGTAAATTTCTTCCAGGTGGTGATTAAGTTGTTACTGTGCAGACCCCGCACCCATCCCAGAGCATCCTTCGTCATATGAAATCCGATGATCTGAGCTTGGCGTCATCAGCGATTCCATGGTACTCGAAGTACTCCCTAGCCTGATAGAGCCAACCTTTCCGATCCTCCCACGTGAACCGTGGCAGATCCAATTTGAGTGGTCGGCTTCCCCTCGTCGTCTTATCTCCATTGTGGCTGCTTCCTTCACCCACCTGTAATTTCTTTACCAGATTCTTCAATTCGAACATCTCATCGTGTAAACTCGCAATGACCTTGTCCTGTCGTCGGCCTGTCTCCTTCAACCGTATGTTCTGTTCGTCCACCACAACTGCCAACGAGCCACGAATCTCCTCCAGCGAGTCTTTCGTCGAAATTCTTGCTGCCATAATCACAATTTAGACACGCTAACAAAATATTTATTCAAAACGTAAGCAAGACTGTAATTAAATCGTCCCTATTGCGGACCCAATTAAGGCCTGGGACGTGCCCTGGAAGGTTTAAATGTTTACAGTCGTTCCCGACTAGTTTTCGCTTGTTTCCGCCGGAGTTCAAGATGAAAGCACCAATGTGACGGACGCTACTCGAAATTGGACAACGTCGTCGTCGAGATCGGGGAGGGAATCGTAAGAGATTGAAACCAGAGTGAGAGGGGAGAGATCTCCACGCGGGATCCGGAGGTTTTTAGAAAAGATCCATTGGGTGGCCTGATAACTAATGTCATTCATTAATTCATTGACGCTATTTAAAGAGTGAAATCGCAACAAACTCCACTACCCACAACGAGGGAATTCTGATATTCTAACTAATTATAAACGTAAACCGTACTCCGGGTAGATCTGCGGATACGGGTGGACCTAACAAGGTCGGGTTCGATCGGGTTATCCGCCCCGTCTTTATCTTGTTCTCTCACTTCCACGTTGGTTGGAGTAAGCTCGTCCAAGTCTTGCCGGAGTTGGTCCGATGATGTCTCTTAATCCAGTACGATTGTAACATAATGATATTGGTGTGATTGCCCTTTCTTTTTGTGTTGAAACAGTCTGCTCTTTTTGATTAAAAACTGTTTCTTTTGATATTTTCTCATTTGTAAAAAAAATGTTGAGCTTAGGATGAAATCCTGCTCTGATACCACGATAGAGATATATATTTGATATACAAAGATATATATATATATATACAGCCAGCTTCACCTGCGAACGTCTACATCTGAAGCTGGTTGCGGTGCTCTGATACCATGATCTTTTGAAAAATAGAACCATCACTGGTGATACAGTATCCCGAACACGGTCACAACCTATCAGCAACTAGAAGTCCGGATAGCCTAAGATGAGTTGAGGTATCTATTCTAGGGTTATGGAGGTCCCAGGTCGAATCCTAGGAAGATCGACTTTCCTGAGGATCGACTTCCCTGGGATCGACTTTTGAGTAAAGTCGATCACTAGGAAGTTTTGCGAGGAAATCAGCCAGCAAGGGATCGACATTTCAGGAGATCGACTTTTTCTTCCGAAGAAAAGTCGACCCCTCAAGGAGCTAGGCTTTCGAACATCGGCTTCCAAGGAATCCTCCAAGTGCACTAGGGATCGACTTCTTGAAGATCGACTTTCCAGCAAAAGTCGAACACTCCTTCCAGGAAAAGTCGAACACTCCAGGATGGTGGTAACTCTAAGCACTTCCCAGGGAGGAGGAGCGAATTCTCAAGAGGCGCCAGGGCAACAACCTGGCAACTCAAAAACTAAAAGGCCAGTAGGTCGACCACCTAAGGCCAATAAAAACAAAAGGACTCCCACAGGACCTGAGACTGAACCCGAAGGGGAACTTGGGCAAACTCCCCAAGCATCAGCAGGAGGGGAAAATCTGAACATCACAGTTCAGGCGATAGCAGATGCTATCCGACTCATCACTGAAAAACCTTCGGAAGAACAGCCTCAGAGGGAGAAACCCACAAGCAGCAGGGGACCAAGGACTGCTGCATCAGAATCCACTCATGGGTTCATAAAAGTACCCATAGAAGAACTGGAGGAAATGAAGGAAACCATAGCGAAAATGAGCGAGAAGATAAAGGATATTGAAAAATCTAGGGTATCAATATACCATACAAAAACTCAAACCTCAAAGCAGGCCAAGGCACAGCAGGAGGTGTCAAGTCATAGGGCAGCACACTCCAGCGCACCACTACCTCACAAACCAGAGGGGCAACCCAAACCTTCTTTCAGAAAACCCGTACAGGAGGAAAGTACGGGAGACACAGAAGAAGGAGGTGAGGTCCCAAATTGGCTGGTAGGCATGGATGCTTTGCACAAATCACTGATGGTAAAACCAGCACCTCTAAAGTTTAGGCTACCCAGGCTCCAGGTTTACGATGGGAAAATGGACCCAGCAGACCACATAAATATGTTCGTAGGGGCAATGCAGTGGGCCACATCAAGGGATGACATTCTCTGCAGAGCATTCCCAGGAACACTGAAGGGACCTACATATAGGTGGTTCGTCGAACTTCAGCCAGGGAGCATAACGAACTTCGAGGACTTGAAAAAGAAGTTCGTCGCCCAACACTGTGGAAACACAAGGGTAAGGAAGGGCACAGAATCACTGTTTGCAATCAAACAGAATGGAGATACGCTCCGGAATTATACAACCAAATTCACGGAAGCAATGCAGAAAATCTCCGATCTAAACACAACAATCGCAATATGTGCATATTCAAAAGGGCTAGACATGAACACGCCATTAGCAATAAAGCTAAACGTAAGTAATGTAAAATGCATGGAGGACCTGCTGACAAAGGCCCAAAAATACATAAACTCTGAGGAGAATGAGAAAGAAAAAGAAAAAGAGAGAGGTGTCA
>LFYR01000589.1:240391-254740 GCA_001185155.1 Zostera marina | reverse complement strand
CCAAGCAGTGCTCAAGGACAGTTCAGGCAAGGCGTCAAGGTGGACAAGCAGGGTTCCGCGGGAGAATCGGGCCGAACAGGTGTGCAAGGAGTAGGCTTCGGCTAGGACAAACCGGACAATAGTTGGCAAAAGCGCGTGACAACCTCCGTGGAAGCATAGATACAACCTCGCAGGCGTGGAGGGGGGAATACTGGTGAGAGAGGATCGTACATCCAGGGACATCACCAGAAATCCACATCCCAGCACGCAAAGAGGGGGGGAATACTGATAGTACAAGGTCCAACACACAGGCCATAGTACTAAAAGACGTATCCCAAAGTACCTAGTACGCAGAGGAGGGGGGAGTACTGGTGATACAGTATCCCGAACACGGTCACAACCTACCAGCAACTAGAAGTCCGGATAGCCTAAGATGAGTTGAGGTATCTATTCTAGGGTTATGGAGGTCCCAGGTCGAATCCTAGGAAGATCGACTTTCCTGAGGATCGACTTCCCTGGGATCGACTTTTGAGTAAAGTCGATCACCAGGAAAAGTCGACCCCCAGAAAGTCGATCTCTGGAAAGTCGACCCCTGGACCCAATCTGATCAGATTGGCAGTTAGGCGGTTACTGCCCAAATGACCAGATTGACCCCATAAGAACCCCTATAAATAGAGGGCACCCCCCACTCATTAAAGTCAAGTCATTTTGGAGAAGAAGAAGTCCTAGCGAAGCAGAGCTCTGCACACTTGAGTTCCGATCCGGTTTCCCGCGGAGTTCCCCGCTTGGCGCTTGCTTGCGCGTCTTGGAGTACTGGTCGGGTTTCACCCCCATCAATCACCATCCCTATTTATAGGGATGGCTTGGACTTAATGCTATTTTTTACCAATTGATGTGGAATCACCATCAATTGGTAAAAGATAGTCCTATATTGATGATAACATTCCATTAGTCCTATATTGATGATAGCATTCCATTAGTCCTAGATATACCAAGAGGATGATATGATATATGAATGATCATCACATGCGGCGCTAGAATCAGATGGGGCCGGGTTATTTTGGATCTAGCAGATAGGTCTGCTTCGAACTGCTTTTACTAATCGGATATGGAATCTTGGAATCCTAGACTCCAGAACAAGATAACAACAAATAAAATGAAGTAATACTAAAACTCTTTGATCTATCTTCATCTGATCAATCATTATTAAATCCTAATTATATTGATTATATATAAGAATTGTTAACTACTTTGATGCTTGATAAGATTAAGGCATACATGATGCTTAAACTCACCTCTAAATCTCTAATCTTCAGACAGACTATTAAATTGCATCAAATAATTTCATATAATTATGACAGTCTTAACTAAAAGGTATGAATTTTAAAAAATTACCTGGTCATATATATAGCATCCCATATTTACAAACACATGAGTAAATTTTCGATGTGATAAAAAAAACAGTACATAAATAAGTTTGAGTTATATTTTAAATTTTTTATTTGAAATGAATAAGAAAACAATCTTATCCATTGCAAATAATCATATATTTTGACAATAATTTTATAAAAAATAATCATGTAAAGATTACAAAATCTTTGGTCTAAACTCAATTCCTTCAATAACAAAATCTAATTTTACACAATGAAACCAACAACATCTAACAAAACCTTTTCGTTCCCAACATCGTTATTGTTGTCGAATTCTCCCAATACAACCTCCATCCATCGACGACCTTCTCTTACGTTTGGAAAATTATACGACGTTTGTATGGCTTCTTCAGAAAGGTGCTTGCAAGCTTGGTCTAAAGCTTCTTTTGAAAAGAGGCTGGACCAGGATTCGGATACAGTATCATCATCATCATGATCATCACCTACAGATATCAGTCTTCATTGCATCATTCCTCCTCACAAACAGAGCTATTTAGCTTAGCAATTTTGAATGCATCATTTGTTTTGCAACATCGAATAAACACTAAAAAAAACCAGCGCAGTTCTGATGGCAAATTCCGGCGGCCAGGCTGCCGGTATAATGGTTCCTGGCGGCCAAGCCGACGATATTCCATCGCCGGAAGTAATGTTGCCGGCCGCCGGAAAAAAATTGTGGATTCCGATTTTAACAGAAATGGTTTCCGGCGGCTTAGTCGCCAGAATATTTTTTTGAAAATTATATCCCGGCGGCCTGGCCGCCGGCAGTTATTTTTTGGAAATAATTTTCCGGCAGCCTGGCCGCTGGTAGTTTCAATTATTAAAAAAATTCCTGGCGGCTAGGCCGCTGGTCAATATTTCCCGGCAGGAAAAAAAATTCTCCGGGAAAAAAGTTTTGGCGGCCAAGCCGCTGGTTCACTTTTGAAAAATTAAAAAAAAAAATTTGTTTGTTTTTTAAATTTTATTTTTTAATATAATTTTTTTATGAAATTAATAAATTGAATATTGAATGTACGACAAAAATTAAATTCGTTAATTACTAATTTAATTTCTTTTTTTCGCTCTTTTTCTTTTTTTTAGTTCCGACCACCTTTCGTAACGCCTTTTTTGTGAAGATAATCGGTCTTCCTCCGCGTGGTTGTGGAGTAGTGTGCTCCTCTTGTGGCGTAGTTTGTTAAAACGACGTAGTTTCGTTCGTTGGTACTTGAGGTGCGACCCTAGAAGTTGACGCTTCAGAAGAATTTATGTTGAACCCTCCCGCGGGATGCGCTGCAGCGTTGTTGAAGATTGGCGGAAATTTCGGTAAGCGCAAGTTCGGATTTTGAGCGAGCATTGCCGTGTTGTACTGTTCGAAAAACGTCATTTGACGAGCCATCGCCTCATTCTGACGAGCCATCGCCCTCTCGACAACCTCGTTGACCTTATCTTCAACCTCTGCTTCGGTCATCGCATCTTTTCCTTTATCCATGCAGAAGTTCCCGACATTCATCCGATGTGTTGTCTTCTTGCTCAATGAGGAACCAGTTGTTCCTAATGTTCTAGATTTCTTCAAGCTTCTACCGATAAATTCGGTTATAGCAAACTTGATTAGAGCCTAATTAAAAAGAAAAGATGGTAATAATTAATGTAAATTTAACTAATAAATTATATTGGAAAAAATATAAAATACGTACCGTGTCAGTCATATTTTCTTGTTGAGCCATATTTTTGGCTTCTTTACTGTCTATCCATAGAACCGCTTTATCCTTAAAAAATAAATGAAAGTAGTCAAACAAATAGTAATTAACTGTAATTAATTTAAAAGATTACGTACCACTTGTTCGTCTTTTGGATAAGCTGCCTTTATATTGAGTTTTCAAATTTCAATATCATTTAATCTCTTTTGTTCTTGTAATATTAAAATTAGGAAAAAACAGAAAAAAGAACTTGAAAGTATATATGAAATTAAATAATTTATTTACAACTTCGTAATTTCGTTGTGCTAGACTTTTCGAACCTAAACTGTGTGATGTTTGTTTTGCCCGATTGTCTTTGTTAATTTGAGAAATTTCCTGCATTAAGTTAAAATAAAGTAATTAAGTTATTGCATTTAAAAAGAAGAAATTAATTAATACGTACTAATCCCCTCGGTGATTTTCTCTCGATCAGCTTTTTTAAAAATTGTTCTTTGATGATATAGTCGGGTAATGCTTTCATAACCTCTTCGACTGTTAGATCTTTATTATTATATTTATCTAATAAAACGTTATAAGCGCTTCTCCATAATTTGTTTAACCATTCATTGACATGTCGATAACCCCAAATCACGAACAACTGACTTAGCTTGATACATATTCTTTGGGATCATTTCCGTTCCATTGGGATGAGATCGACGTAAAATGGATAACAACGTCTCAAATGATTTATCGGAGCACTGATTGATACACTTACATTGAAATAATTCCAAAATAAAAGATAGCTTTGTAAATTCGGTACAACCGGGCCATAATTCTTGTTCAGCGTCTTTCAACTGATTAACAAAAGTCGAATCATAATTTAAATCTAGAAGATCTTCATTCGGTTCTGGAAGATCTTCATCATTATGATCTGGAATATCTGGAATATTTTCAATTTCATTAGGTCTACCCATCGCCACGCAAACCAAATTACGCATTTTATTGTTTGGTTCATCTTCAATTATATTTTCTATGTTTGATTCTGAATCGTAAGTTCGCTCACCATGTTTCGTCCATATAACATAATGTGCCAACCAACCATTTATGAAAATGTGTTGACGTAAATCGGCAATTGAAATCACATTTCTATTAGTACAGTCTCTACATGGACATGGTAAATATCCTTCCTTATATAAACCATGGCATTTTCGTAAACCATATTGAACAAACGCCGTGAGGCCATCTCTGAATTCTTAGCTACAGGGGCTCAAAGTTAACCAAGCCTTATCAGGTACCCGGATTTCAGACAATTATTTAAAAACTAACTAACAATCACACTTATAGAAAATCTGATTGTTACTTATTTTAATTATTAATTAAATAATTATTTAAATTTAATTAAATAATTAATTATTAATTAAATAAATAAATGATTTTAATTTTTAGATAATTGTTTTCAACATTGGATTTTATATCTAGTTCTTAATATAAAAACTGATTAATGGAATTTCTAATAATTTTTAAATTAATTAATAATTAATAATTAATTAATAATTAATAATTAATTAATAATTAATTATTAATTATTCAACAATTACTTAAAAATTAACTAACAATCACACTTATAGAAAATCTGATTGTTAATTCTTTTAATTATTAATTATTTAAATTTAATTAAATAATTATTGATTTAATTATTAATTAAATAAATGATTTTAATTTTTAGATAATTGTTTTCAACATTGGATTTTAAATCAAGTTCTTAATATAAAAAATGATTAATGGAATTTCCAATATTTTCTTAATTAATTATTAAATAATTAAATAATTAATTAATTATTCAAAAATTACTTAAAAATTAACTAACAATCACACTTATAGAAAATCTGATTGTTAATTCTTTTAATTATTAATTATTAATTAATTAAATAATTAATTAAATTTAATTAAATAATTATTTAATTAATTATTGATTAAATAAATGATTTTAATTTTTCGATAATTGTTTTTAACATTGGATTTTAAATCAAGTTCTTCATATAAAAACTGATTAATAGAATTTTTAATATTTTCTTAATTAATAATTAATTATTCAACAATTACTTAAAAATTAACTAACAATCACACTTATAGAAAATCTGATTGTTACTTCTTTTAATTATTAATTATTTAATTAAATATTAATTAAATTATTATTATTTTAATTATTAAATGATTAAATGATTAATTATTTATTTAACTATTATTAATTATTTAATTTAATAATTTAACTATTATTATTGTTTCTTTCAATTTTGATTTTAATTCAACTCATGCTTTCACTTTAACTCATGCATTTTCATTTTATTGCATTTCATTACATGGTATTTCATTACATGACATTTCATTACATGACATTTCATTACATGCATTTTATTTCATGGCATTTCAATCTACTTATATACAATTTCTAAACATGCATTTCATTTTTCAATGTCTAACAAGATCAATTCAACAAATGTTCGCAAATTTAATGTCAAAAATATAGAAATCATATACATAAATTATTACATTGATATTTTCGCAAATGACTTTCAATTATCCGCAAACGATCAATTCAAATTTTCGCAAATCCTAACAACAAAAAACACCACATATAACACAAAACAATATCAACACACAACATACATATGTATATATTATTAACACAAATATTAACTAGCTAAAATAAATACTAACAATATTATTAAAATAGTAATTATTAAATTCCATCAACTACCTATAATAAAATTCCAGCAAACCTTAAAAACACACAAATTCAAGCAAACCAACTTAAAACACACAAATAAAACATTATATAGATAAAAAAAATTCCAGCACTAAAAATTCCAGGACTAACAAACATTAAAAACACACAATATTCCAGCACTAATATAACTTTAAAAACAACCATATAACTTTAAAAAAAAAATAATGAAAACATCATTAACACTTAATCAAAACAGTAACACTAACACTTAATCAAAACAACACTAACACTTAATCAAAACAAAATTCCAGCAAACCAATAATTATATAACTTTTAAAAACCCCAAAATAAATAAAATCAAACACCCAAATTAAAAACCCCCCTTTTCATAAAATCCTAAATTAGATGCCCGGCCCCATTTCATAAAACCCTAAATATAAACCCCTAATAACTAAAACTTTCACAAATAATAAACCCCCACCCCAAATCATAAACCCCCAAATTAAAAACAACAAACACGAGAAGAGAAGAAGATGAAGAACATAACAAAAAATAACAAATATAACTAATAGAAGATGAAAACCATACCTTGAGGATAATTTCGAGGATGGCCGGAGAGAAGTGGCCGGATAAGAAGAGGAAAACTAAATCAAAAGAAGATGAAGAAGATAACAAAAATAAAATAAAAAACAAGATTAAAACTAAAGGAAGATGAATACCATACCTTGAGGGAACTTCGAAGATCACCGGAGAAGTGGATCAAAGATCGACGGAGGGAATTGGAGAGAGTTGGGGAGAGTTGGAGAGGAGTGAGAGAAGTGGAGAGGATTTCGGGGGGAAATAAAATGAAATGAATATGAAATTTTTTTTCTTATATAAAAAATTCCCAGCGGCCATACTTAAGTTCGAGTTGACTAGGTTTGACTGTACGAGGGATCACGGCGGCGCATGTTGTAATTTTAGGGTTTCCAAAAAATCCTGGCGGCCAGGCCGTCGGCTACTGAAAAAAACAAGCGGGAAAAAGTTTCCAGCGGCCAAGCCGCCAGCAATTTTCTCCCGACCGTTGAGAGTTTTAGGATGCCGGCGGCCAGACTGCCGGTTCACTTCTTCCCGGCCGTTGATGAAATTGGAGCTGGCGGCCAGGCCGCTGGCATTTTTTACTAAAAAATATACCGTCGGCCTGGCCTCCAGCTCATTTCTCTCATTTACGAAGGAAAATTATACCGGCGGACAAATGTAACATTCCGGCGGCCTGGCCGCCGGGAGATGGGCGCCAAAACTGCACTGGTTTTTTGTAATGAAAATGGGCCATCTTCGAAAACCGGTCAACAACTACGAAAATAGCATCAGCCCCTCGTTGTGTTTTTGGTAACCCGGTGACGAAGTCCATCGACAGTTCTTCCCATGGTCTGTGTGGAATCAGCAATGGTGTACAGAACCCTGTGTTCTGCCCAATACCTTTACTTATCTGGCATAACTAACAGTGCTTGACGAACTTGGCCGCCTCTATTTTCAGTTTTGGCCAAAAAAATCGATCTTCTAGTTGTTGAATTGTTTTATCACGATCAAAGTGACAACCCAAATGTCCAGCGTGTATTTCTTCAATAATTTTTTTTCTTAATTCTGTCTGTAGTATACACAACTTCCCATCAAAGAATAAGTACCCATCCTTGATTTTGATACGTAGATTACCTGATCCTGCCATTCCTAATTTCCAGTGTTCCATGAAGTCTGGGTCATTTGCGTACAGTTCTTTGATCCGCTCAAAGTCCGTGATTTCAGTTTGGATAATGGTCAAACCCTGATGATGTCGACTCAATACATCTGCTACTTTATTCAAACTTCCCGCTTTGTGTTGTATGGTGAAATTGAATCTTTGCAGAAATGTGAACCAACGTGCATGCATGCGATTTGTGTTAAATGGGTTGTTGATTTGTCTTAGTGCAATATGGTCCGAGTGAATTATAAACTCTCGATGGAGCAAGTAGTGTTCCCATCGATGGCAGGCTCTGGCAACGGCGTATAATTCTTGTTCGTACATGTGTTGACGGACGACGAATACGCGAAAATCCGATTTAACGAAGATCTCGTTATGAATAAAGGAATTTATTGAATTGTTTAATCAAAAAAATAGAAAGTATTGTTCAGTAGAAAAATACAGGAAAGTAATGTTATGGTTACACATAATAGATTGTCAGACGGACGATTGCGAGACGAAGAGCAGAATGCGTTGCAAGCCGGAATCCACCTACCGGTTGATTGAATCTGGATTCCACCTGAGAAATTAGAGAAGAAGAAAGAGGGAAAATAAGAGAGGCGAAGAAGTAGTACCTTAAGGCAAACAAAACTTCTTCCCCGAAGTCCTTGCAGTCTCCGGCTTTTAATGGTTGAAAATATCCACCCGGACCCGACATGTTCGGGTTTGACCGATGCCCACCCCTAGTCCAAACACATACTCTCTTTGCACAAAACACTTGTCGATTGCAAATAATCATATGTTTTGATAATAGTTTTACAAAATCTTTGGTCTAAACTCAATTCCTTCAATAACAAAATCTAATTTTACACAATGGAACCAACAACATCTAACAAACACCTTTTCGTTCCCATCATCGTTATTGTTGTCGAATTCTCCCAATACAACCTCCATCCATCGACGATCTTCTCTTACGTTTGGAAAATAATACGATGTTTGTATGGCTTCTTCAGAAAGGTGCTTGCAAGTTTGGTCTAAAGCTTCTTTTGAATAGAGGCTGGACCAGGATTCAGATACAGTATCATCATTATCATCATCATCACCTAGAGATATATCAGTCATCATTGCATCTCCCACAACAGGTTCATCGAGCATATCAAGTTCGTCGTGTACTTTTAGTTTGTAGACTAGATAAACAATATAAGTTGTGTTATCACTTAGCTGATTAGTTTTCAACTCTGCATACAAATACCACGACATGTCGCGACAAATCTTGTGTATGGCAACATTAGTGAACCTGATTGAAAATTCATAATATTATAGAATATAGATTGATATTTGGTATCAAAACAAACAAAATAAACAAGTTAACCTTGATTCGGCGAGAGTATGATAATCCCAACAAGGATTTTCATCACGTGAAAGTTGAGAAAATTCGAGTTCTTTTGTTGAGATCATGAGACATATTTTACCAGTGGTTTTGTCCATCGCAATGCTCTATTTAAAAATCGTAACAACAAATCAACTTTTAAATTGACAGATAGATTCGGGAAAACAAAAAACAAATACAACACCACAGAATATTTACTTTTTTCCCACCGTCGATGAGGATGTGATCATTTAGACCGAAGAAAATCTCTCTCTTGGAAGACAAATGGACGGGATCAGAAGCATCTATTCGGGATAACACATCTTGATAGTCAGACGAAAGGAACTTCGTCCACACTTGATCTGACTCGGCTGCGGACCGAAAACGAGACGACAACGTTGCCAAACGACATGTGTCCCGCGGTGACGTGAAGGAGAGAATGCAGGCAATGCAATTCTCTGGTAGAGAGCCGAATGGTACATCAGATATTCTGGGGCGGGACCGGCGCACAAACGAACGGGTGCGGAACCGGGTCACAATCGAACGGGCGCAGAACCGGTCGTCAGATGCATCAATCGATTCTTCTTTCATTGCTACGAAATCTGCAATGATCGTAATTAGTTTAAAATCATTTCGATGACATGATATGATATATTTGCATCAATGTTCTCATGGAATTAAAAACAACGAAATTAAAAAATGACTTTCAATTTGAATCGAGGTTAGATGATCGATGTTTTATAGCACAATGTGATTTATCTGATTAATCATAAAAATAAGAATTCATAATCAAGACAAAATATAAAAATTCATAGAAATAAATCATAATTCCAGATTTCAGGATCATAGAAATAATAATTCAAAATCAAGATAAAAAAAATAAGAAATTATAATTCCAAATTTCAGAAATCAGAAAAGTAGGCAATTATAATTCCAAATTTCAGAAATCAGAAAAGTAGGCAATTATAATTCCTGAGTTCATAGTTAAAATAGAGATTGGAGATTAGGAATTCAGAATTTAAGATAGAAAGATTATAAAAAATAAAAATAGAAAAGAGAATGAATGGAAAGGTAAGAGAAGAGAAGCAACTAGGACAGTAAGCATACTTAGAGGAGACGAGGAGCTCTGGGATTGTGGGGAGAAAGGGAGACAGTCTAGGTATTTATTAGGGTTAGGGTTTGAGATTGGGATATTTTTAGGGAGACTTTTTTTGGAAACCCTTAAATTAGTATACTTTAACTAATAGGGGTGTAAATGAGCCCGGACTCGGTCGTCTGGGTCTGGGGCTCATTTTAGTCCTATTAAATGTTTTGGATCCAGAGGTCTAGGTCCAAACCCGGTCAATTAGCAAGTTCGAATCCAGATCAGTCGGACCTGAACTCGAAAATCATAATATATTAATAATTTAGTAAAGTTTAAGGTTTTAATTATATAATAATACCTATTATATTTTTTAATTAATTAAATATTTTTAAAAAAGTCCTTATTTGGATCCGAACCCGGCGTAGATCCGGACCAACTCCATGGGTCCGGGCCCAGATTCAAGTCAACCAGTTTAGACCCGGCCCATTTACACCTCTAGTAACTAGGGTATTTTAAAATAAATAAATAAATAAAATCGAAGTGAAACAAGTGTCCCCAGACCCCAATTGGATCCACCAATGTAATGACTAATGATCACTAAAACAAAATCGCAATTGAAAAAATCACTTTTAATTTTGAATCATCACGGATAAATAGAAAAACAAAATGGAGGTGCTCATAAGTAGGTCTGGAAATGAATATTCGAAATTCGAATTCGAATATTTTCCTTCTGGACCCAGACCAACTTCATGAGTCCGGGTCTAAACCCGGCCCATTTACACCCTTATTAACTAGGGTATTTTAAAATAAATAAAAATTTGAAGTGAAACAAGTGTCCCTGGCCCCTAATTGGATCCGCCAATGTAATGATCACTAAAACAAAATCGCAATTGAAAAAATGACTTTTAATTTTGAATCATCACGGATAGATAGAAAAACAAAATGGAGGTGCTCACCACGATCCCTATTCAGTAAGCCTGTTAATGAATATTCGAAATTCGAATTCGTTTAATACTAAACGAATTTCAATTTTGATATCCGGATTTAAACGAATCGAATTCGAATATCAAATTATTCGGTTCGTTTAAAATCCTGTTCGTTGAAATTAAATTTTTATATTATTATAAAATATAAATTTAGATATATAACCCTTAAATTTTATAATTTATATATAACCTATGTTAATATTATTTATTGATGATCTATTTATAAAATTTTAAAAATACTTTTGAGTTTTAAACACTTAAACTGTTAAATAAAACCATCGTCCATCACCTATCGGGAAGTTCTTATCTTAACCCATTCCGCTATTCGGAGATAGGGTTTATCTTCTTCTTTTAGGGTTATCCCACATTCACAGCCTCACAGTATATTTTCGAATCTGAATGTGGGTCGTCTGATTATATTTTTTTAATATAGGATATATTTGTTATTATTTTTGAATTTTATAAATCATATAGGTTTTTTTATAAATATTATTTGAATTCAGATAGTAAACGAACCGAATTCAAATATCCGGATATTAAACGAATTCGATTCGTTTACAAGCCTACTATTCAGTGGTGGTACTTAAGCAGCTAAAGGAGAAGTTTTAGATTGATGAAGCCATATTGCGCATATTGCAAGCATACTCAACCGGCAATTCCAGAAGGTGAAAGTAGGTTTGTCAATTAATGATATCCGAAATTCGTATTTGAAATCTCCTAAACGATTCGAATAAGTATATAAATATATAATAATTTTATAATTTTTACCTTTTCTAATATAATGTAATTTGTATTGTGTTGGATTTATATGTTAAAATGTTATTTTTAAAATATTACAAGGGTTTTTATTAAAAAAATGTAAAATATTATTCTTTTAATTTTTTGTAAATGTTATTCGGATACGGAATTTGAAATTCGAATAATAATCGGACGAATTCGGATTATCTGGATACTAAACGAATTCGAATTCGGATACATGGGTATCCGGACCGAATTCGTCCGTCCGATTGACAGGTCTAGGTGGAACGAAAGAATTATGGAGGCCAAGCTAGTGGTCATCGCCGAAGCTTAGTTGAAGTTCCCAGACACAATGGATGTAATCATAGAAGGGTCCAAGGGTCACGAACTTGAAATAATTAAGGTAGACTATCCTTATTGACTGCCATACTTTATCACTTGTGAGAACTTTAGACACCTTACTCAGATCTGCCGACGGCCGTCATGTCGTCCATGCATGCATCGTGGATCAATGTTAGCTTCTGATACGATCGGGGATTCTAGGCCGACACCGCCTTCGCCACCGGCCTCCTGTCTCTAAATCCTCTGTATTCATCATAGGTGCTAATCTGAAATCCGGGATGGTGTTGCTTGTGTGGAACCTATGGGGATTTAACAATAGGAAAAAGGGTAAGGAGGTCTTGGGACTCATGGAAAGAAAGAGACTAGAGATAGTCGGCATGCATATTCGAGTTCCGTCGATACGTAAAAAATCATATGATAAGGTTGCTAAATTATTTCTGCCTGTATGGTCCATTGCGACAAATTCTTCTACATGAGACGATCGTACACCAGACAAGACATGGATTCTACGGAATCCAACAACATGGAACTACACTATGCTTATGTGCATCACTCATTTCATGCATGTCCGTCTCAATATATATGCTCGTCACCTTCGTATATGGAATTGGCACACCGGCGGAGAGGAAGGTTTTATGGTATGATTTAAAGAATATCGCTCCATCCACAGTGGGAAGTGCATGGGTAGTACTTGGTGATTTTAATGAAGTATTAATGGCATCTGAACAGAGGGGGCATGGATTGTTCTCTGAAATGGGACCGAATGCTTTCAAGAATAATATGATTGTTGTATCTGGCCTGGAAGAAATGATCTCCAAGGGAGCTGATTTTACATAGACAAAGGGGTTGCTTGGAGATCGATGTTGCGAAAGTAAATTAGATCGTGCTTTACTAAATTCAGTCTGGAAGAGCTTGTGGCCGCATATGGTCTGTGACGTTTATACCGATGGCACAAGCGACCATTGGGCACTTGATAGACCAGCTGAATAACCCGTTCAAATATCTTAAATTCTTAATACAGGGTCAACTAATATAGAGTATGTAACACATTTAAACAAGGAACCTCAGTATACATTCTCAATCAAAAGCTCAAGGCGGTTAAGAGTGCAACCACATGCTGGTTGCAGGGTAAAATATCGCTTCGCGATCAGATTGGTGTTGCGCACTTGAAAATGGCCAATGCGATCCCTTTCCTAGCATCAAATTATTTCTGTTTGGAAGCACAAGATCGAGCGTGTGAAGCTGAGAAAAACACTACAAGAAAACAGGGAAACAGCCACGGCCAAGTTCACTGGCTAAATGGCAAAATCCGTGGCTAAATTGATTTAGCCACGGGATTTAGCCACGGGAGTGGCCGTGGCTGTAGGTCTGGTGGCTACTAATTTTTAGCCACGGAATTGATTTTCCGTGGCTAATATTAGCCACGGCCATTTATTTTAGCCACGGCCAAAATCCGTGGCTAATGTTAAAAATTAGTCACGGTAAAATCCGTGGCTAATATTAATTTTCCGTGGCTAAATAAAATTTAGCCACGGATTTTGGCCGTGGCTAATTCCGTGGCTAAATCCTTAAATAAATTTAGCCATGGATTTTGGCCGTGGCTAATACTTAATTGGCCGTGGCTAATGTTAAAAATTAGTCACGGTAAAATCCGTGGCTAATATTAATTTTCCGTGGCTAAACAGGCCAATCAACTTCTTTGTTTCATTTTCAGTAATTAAGGGTGATTAAATTGCAAACCATGGGTTATAAGCTAAAAAATAGTTACTATTCATTTAATGATGGATTCTGGTTTCTTCATCTTTACCCAAATGCTGATAATGTAAATATGAATCTACAATATCAGATATTCAGATAGGCCTTCAGGTAAGGAAAATCAAATCAAAGGAAAAGTACAGAATGTTCCGAATATATTAAACCCATCAGAGAAAGTTGTCCGAGAAGAAAAAGGTTCATGTTTTATTCTTATGCGGACGGAGCTTCACTCATTTCCTGCTCCACAGGGGCTGCAATAACTGGATAGTACTTGTAGTGCAGATAACCAACATCATCACCTGAGAGCTTTTGCCAACCATTAGGTCCAACATGGTAAACTGAAAAAAATACACACAATATCATCATTTTCACACTCTTTACTTGCTCAAAAGTATGAAAGTACTTCTTGCTCTATATGTTTGATTTTTATTTTCATAGATGAAAAAAGGATGTTGAAACTTCAAAGTCTTGTAGTTTCACCAAAACTGCTAAAAATAAACCAACTTTTTTTGGAAAATGGAAATCCAAATAATATTAATTCCCTTCATAAAAGGTTTCTCTTCAAAATTTCAACTATTCCAAACAAGAAT
>LFYR01000589.1:170292-239178 GCA_001185155.1 Zostera marina | reverse complement strand
TATCCAAGGTTTTTCTTTGCTTTCCTGGGTCATGTCTACAATAAAGTCTGCAACTGCTTGCCCCTTAATGGCTGTGGCAGGAACAAAATCTACATCGAACTCGCTTAACTCCAGTGCCCACTTCGTTAATCTTCCGGAAGTATCTGGCCTGTGGAGGATTCTGAGGAGTGGATGTTCTGTTAAGACTTTAATTGTATGAGCCAGAAAGTATGCTCTGAATCTGCGTGCTGCATGTACTACTGCCAGGACTATTTTTTCCACTGGAGGATATCTTGTTTCTGCCCCTTGTAGCCTTTTTGAGTGATAATATATCGGGATCTGTTCACTGTCCCTTTGACATATTAGAACTGCACTGATAGCTTCTTCTGAAGCTGCTACGTAGACGTATAATTCCTCCCCTACTTTTGGTGAAGTTAGGTGTGGTAGAGAAGCCAGATGTGTTTTGAGTTGTTGAAATGCCTCATCACACTCTGGTGTCCATGTTATTGTCCCTTTTTGACTAGTTTTTAACAGCTGGAAAAAGGGTTTGCACTTGTCTGCTGTTTTGTAAATGAACCGACTCAAGGCATTGATTTTTCCATTCAGCTTTTGTACCTCCTTTATTGTTCGAGGTGGTGCTGTTTCTAATATTGCTGCTATTTTATCTGGATTTGGTTTTATCCCTTTCTGCCCCACATAGAATCCAAGAAATTTTCCTTCTTGCACTCCGAAACTGCATTTGGCAGGGTTTAACCTCATCCCGTAATTCTGCAGAATTTCCAGGGTCTCTTTCAGATCATTTGGGTGTTCATCTGCTTTCTTGGATTTCACCAGAATGTCATCTACATATGCCAGGATGTTTCTTCCTTCCTGCTTTTTGAAAACCTTGTCCATCAGCCTTTGGAAGGTTGCTCCTGCATTTCGTAGGCCGAAAGACATGACTTTGTAGCAATATGTCCCCCATTCTGTGATGAATGATGTGGCCTCTTCATCATCTTCTTTCATTAAGATCTGGTTGTACCCTGAATGTGCATCCATCATAGATAGTAACTCATTTCCTGATGCTGCGTCTACTAATCTGTCGATGGATGGGAGTGGGTAGCTGTCTTTTGGACATGCCTTGTTGAGATCTGTGAAGTCTACACACATCCTCCACTTCCAATTAGATTTTTTAACCATGACTGGGTTTGCTAACCACTTTGGATATTTAACTTCCCGGATGTGCCCAGCTTTGATTAATTTTTCAATTCCAGCCTGTGCTGCCTCCTTTCTTTCAGCTGCGAGTATTCTTCGCTTCTGCCGTACAAGAGTAAAGCTACTGTCTATGTTGAGTTCATGGCACGTTATAGTACGCTGTACTTGTGAGGGTGCTTCCCCTTCCCATACAAATGTGTGCACATGGGTTTCTAACAGTTGCAGTAGTGATTTTTTCAGTTCGGAGGATAAAGATGTGCCTATTAGGACTCCTCCTTTTGAGAGTTTGACCTCCTCAACTTGATTAGATGAGGTTGTGTCTTCTTCCTCCTCTCTTTCTTGGATGTACAGGGTTATAGGTTTGGCTATTTTAGTTGCTTTCCTGTACGAGTTTCTGGAGTCTTTCTGTGCTCCAAAAACTGTTGTCATTTTGCCATCTTTTCCTGGGTACCTGAAGCATTGGTGGTAAGATGACGGTATTGCCTTGAAACCGTGAATGCTTGGTCTGCCCAGGATCCCATTGAACGGAGAGTCTATATTGACCACGATAAAGTGTGTTGTGCGTGATACTCTCCCGTTTCTTTTACCCAGGGATATCTGTAGATCGATGGCTCCTACTACTGGGGCCTTTGTGTTTGTGAACCCATAAATGGCTTCCTTGGCCGGGGTCAGCTGATCCACTTTGTAGCCCATTTTTTCGAACGCAGCTAAGTATAGTATATCTACTGAGCTGCCATTGTCCACCATCACTTTGTTCAGACTTAAATCATCCCCGATATCCACTTGTATTACTAGTGGATCCTCATGTGGGCTGACCACGTTGTCTAGATCTTCCTCAGAGAAGCTTATCTCCTCGCTTGGGTACGATCTTTTCTTAGATTTTGGTACCGTGGTAGTCTGCATTACCTTGCGCGAGTAACTTCTGCTTTCTCCTACTGATCCTCCACCGAAGCTTAAGTTTATCACTCTTCTTTTGTGGTCAGTGTCTGAATCGGGACTCCTTGAGCGTTGGCGCTTACCCTTATTTTTTGGGTCCTTGCAACCTTGTCGCCCTCTTTCTATTTTGTTTATGTATTGTTTCAGCTTTCCTTCCGTCACTTGTGAGTCTAGGAAGGAACTTAGTCCCCTGCAGTTTTCTGTGTTGTGCCCGTAATCCTTATGGAACTTGCAATATCTATTCCTCCTTGTTCGAGCCTCTTTCGTTGCAGGGTTCAATTCTTCTGGTTGAGGAAACCTTATTCTTCCTTTTTCTTTATTGTAGATTTCCTCTTTTGGAGTAGTGAAAACCGTGAATCCTAAGTCTTTGTACTTTGGATACCTTGATTTTCCAAACTCCTCAGATGTCTGGTAGACCTTTCCATCGTGTTTTGGTCTCTAGGATGATTCTCCTTTCTCAAGCTTTTGAAATTTCTTTTTTGGTGCTTCATATGCTTTTTTATTGTTTATGGCACCTCTCTCTTTTTCTTTTTCTTTCTCATTCTCTTCAGAATTTATATATTTCTGGGCCTTTGTTAGCAGGTCTTCCATGCATTTTACATTACTAACGTTTAGCTTTATTGCTAATGGCGTGTTCATGTCTAGCCCTTTTGAGTATGCGCATATTGCGATTGTTGTATTCAGATCGGAGATTTTTTGCATGGCTTCCGTGAATTTAGTTGTATAATTCCGAAGCGTGTCTCCGTTCTGCTTGATTGCAAACAGTGATTCCGTGCCCTTTCTGACCCTTGTGTTTCCATAGTGTTGGGCGACGAATTTCTTTTTCAAGTCTTCGAAACTTGTTATGCTCCCTGGCTGCAGTTCAACGAACCATCTGTATGTAGGCCCTTTCAGTGTTCATGGGAATGCTCTACATAGGATGTCATCCCTTGATGTGGCCCATTGCATTGCCCCTACAAACATATTTATGTGGTCTACTGGGTCCATCTTCCCATCATAAATCTGCAGCCTGGGTAGCCTGAATTTCAGAGGTGCTGGTTTTACCATTAGCGATTTGTGCAGGGCATCCATGCCTACTAGCCAGCTTGGGACCTCGCCTCCTCCTTCTGTGTCTCCCGTGCTTTCTTCATATACGGGTTTTTTGAGAAGAGGTTTGGGTTGCTCCTCTGGTTTGCGAGGTAGTGGTGCGCTGGAGTGTGCTGCTCTATGACTTGACACTTCCTGTTGCACCTTGGCCTGCTTTAAGGTCTGAGCTTTTGAATGGTATATTGATGCTTTAGATTTTTCAATATCCTTTATTTTCTCGCTCATTTTTGCTATGGTTTCCTTCATTTTTTCCAGCTCCTCTATAGGCATCTTTATGAACCCGTGAGTGGTTTCTGATGCTGCAGCCCTTGGTTCCTTGCTGCTTGTGGGTCTCCCCTTTTGAGGTTGTTCTTCCGAAGGTTTCTCCTTTTCAGCAAGGAGTCGGATGGCCTCAGCTATCGCCTGAACTGTGATGTTCAGATTTTCCCCTCCTGCTGAAGCTTGGGGAGTTTGCTCGGGCTCACCTTCGGGTTCAGCCTCAGGTCCTGTGGGAGTTCTTTTGTTCTTATTGGCCTTGGGTGGTCTACCCACTGGCCTTTTAGTTTTTGAGTTGCCAGGTTGTTGCTCTGGCGCCTCCTGAGAATTTGCTCCTCCTCGTTGGGAAGTGCTTCGTGTTACCACCATCCTGGAGTGTTCGACTTTTCTTGAAAAAAGTGTTCGACTTTTGCTTGGAGAAAGTCGATTTTCAAAAAAGTCGATCCCTAGTGTACTTGGATGATTCCTTGGAAGTCGTAGCCTGAAAGCCTAGCTCCTTGAGGAATCGACTTTTTTTCCTTGGGAGAAAAAGTCGATCTTCTGAAAAGTCGATCCCTTGCTGGCTGATCTCCTCGCAAGACTCCCTAGCTGGCGACTTGATAAAAAGTTGATCACTTTTTTCGAAAAAGTCAAGGAGCTTTTGTCGTGAGTATCTTTGAATCACAGACGGCGCCAACTGATGGGGGTTAAACCCGACCAGTACTCCAAGACGCGCAAGCAAGCGCCAAGCGGGGAACTCCGCGGGAAACCGGACCGAAACTCAAGTGTGCAGAGCTCTGCTTCGCTAGGAACCCTTTCGCTCCAAATGACTTGCCTTTAATGAGTGGTGGATGCTTTCTATTTATAGGGGTTCTTATGGGGGTAATATGGTCATTTTGGCAGTAACCGCCTAACTGCCAAACTGATCAGATTGGGTCCCGGGATTGACTTTCCAGAGATCGACTTTCTGGGGGTCGACTTTCCTAGTGATCGACTTTATTCAGAAGTCGATCCCAGGGAAGTCGATCCTCAGGAAAGTCGATCTTCCTAGGATTCGACATGGGACCTCCCCAACCCTAGAATAGATACCTTAACTCATCTTAGGCTATCCGGACTTCTAGTTGCTGGTAGGTAGTGACCGTGTTCGGGATACTGTATCACCAGCATAGATACGCTAGATAGTAGCATAGCACACAAAAAAACAGTGTCGGAGAACATGAATGATAGTCTGGATTTGAAATCTACATTAATTCACGAACAAAATGCAAAATAAAGAAAGGTACAATAGTGGTAAAAAAGTACAATGATAAAGTAGATTTAGGTAGTGGTAATGTGAGAGAGAAAATGAGAATAAAAGTTGTGAGATATGATTATACAAAGAAGAATTGGATGTAATAGAGAAGAAGAATTGAAAATTATACTGACAAAATAGATGGAAGAAGAAAAAAAATAAAAATCTGACAATGGCGGAGAGAGAGACTGTGAGAGGAAGAAAAAAAATTAGCTAACAAACGATGGAAGGAGAGAGAAATGTTGAGAGAGAGAGAGAAAGAAAATCGGAATCTGACAACGAAGAAGACCGAGGGAGAGAGAGTTTGTGAGAGAGGAAGAGAGGAATTGTGTGAGAGAGAAAGAAAAAAGTCGTGATCTGACACGAGGAGAGAGAGAGATTGTGAGAGAAAAGAAAAGAAAGAAGGGTTCTGATAGAAGACGGAGGGAGAGAGAGAGAAACAAAATCTGACATTTTGGACGGAAGGACAGACAGTGATTTCTGACAGAAGACGGATGAAGAAATAAAATTGCATTCTGACACTTACGTAGGGAGAGAGAAATGTGGGAATAAAAAAAAAATTTACTTTTTTCCATCAGTTACAACCGGTTGCCAACGAAGGTTCACGATCAGTCAAAGAGAAATGAAAGGTCAAAATGAAGTTCCCACGTAAGAACCCAAAAGAGGGGTTCTTACCTGATATTTTTTGACAGTAATTATGCCATTAAAAAAAATTGAACATATACACAATAATGAATTTATTAATTAAGAAGGACCTCGGACAATGGAATGACCTTAACATGTCATATCCATAGAAATCTCAACCTCATATGAGTTTGAGTTCCTTAAAAAATAGGAAATGATATAACAAATCACTTACAAAGTAGTAGACCAAAAGATGATGCTAGAGTTTTCCAAAGGAAAAAAAAAGATGTCAGGAGTACATTAGAGTTTTTTCACCCAACCATTGTCCAAAGCCTACTATGTAAGAACTGTCAATGAGTGAAAAGAATAAATTGATTTTTCCTTGTTATTTCTTATTGATACGTGTTCATTTATACATATTTGGTTTAACTAATTTAACAACGGATTGCATAACAACTTTCTGTTAACACCCTCCCGCAAGCTCATCGGTATCTCGTAGACGAGCTTGTCTCTGTTGACTAAGAACGCTGGTGTTGAGAGAGATTTTGTTAGGACATCCTCCAGTTGATCATTGGAGCGGACGTGATATATCACTAAGGATCCGTTGTTGACTTGCTCGCGTACAAAGTGGTATGATATAGCTACATGCTTTGCTCGTCCGTGATGAATTGGATTTCGGGCTAGGTAGTTTGCGCCGAGATTGTCACAAGCTAGCTTTATAGGTGACTCTACGCTAAATCCCATTTCATTAATTATTGACGAGATCTAGTTTAGTTCAGCTGCTGCATCCGCCAGTGCCCGTTACTCTGCTTCAGTAGACGATCTCGAGACGCTCGGTTGCTTCTTTGATTTCCAACTAATTAGGTTGTCTCCAAAATAGACAATATAGCCGCCATGGCTGCGCCGATCACTCGGGTCCCCGGCCCAGTCTGCGTCTGCAAACCCATGCATGCAATCGAAAATCCAGAACCTTCGAAATTCTAACTGCCGCAAATAAGCTTCTCGACAGGTAGCGATAAATTCTCTGAAGAGCAGTCCAATGTATCTGTTTGGGTTTATGTAAGAATTGAGAGAGTTTGCTTACGTTGTATGAGATATCGGGTCGTGTTAACGTCGCGTAATTTAATGATCCGAGTATTTGTCGAAATTTTGTTGATTCTGATGTTGGATGGATGATCTGTGTCCAAGGAGAATGAAGATGATCCAAAGTAAGCCATGGATATGTGTAGCAAGAAATGAGAAGAATGAAGAGGGGTCACGATTTTGGGCAATCAAAACCTTGATTTGCCTTTATTCTTGATTGTGTATTTATATACAACTTGAGGTAACAAACCCACTAAATGTGAGTGGGGTTTGTTATTGTAACAACTTTAATTACATATATATATAATTCTTATAATGTATATATATTCCAATATTCCCCCTCAAGTTGGCGTTTGAGAAACTACACCGAGCTTGGATCTTATTTCAAGAAATCGTGACGAGGGTAGTGGCTTGGTGAGGCCATCAACTATCTGATCTCTTGTAGAGATGTGAGTGACATGTATTTCTCCATTTCTGACTAATTCTCGCACGAACCCAAAGTTGATCGCCATATGTTTCATTCGAGAGTGGAACACAGGGTTGTGTGCTAGATATTTAGCCCCAAGATTATCCGTCCATACTTGAGCTCGTGTGATTGGTATTAGTCAAATTTCCCTTAGTAAATTTCGAATCCAGACTGTTTCTGATGCTGCATCAGCCAAAATGCGAAACTTAACTTCTGTGGAAGATCGTGCAATAGTGGGATGTTTCTTGGCTGACCAAAAAACTAGATTATTTCCGATGAATATAGCGAATCCTCCCGTACTACGTCTGTCATCTAAGCATCCTGCCCAATCTGCATCGGTGTATACATCTATTCTGATCGACGCTGATGGTGCAAGCAATATTCCATATGAAACCGTACCTTGTAAATATTTCAACACTCGTTTTGCCGCTGTCCAATGAACTGTGGTTGGATTTTGGAGATATTGACACAGTTTATTTATGGCAAATGATATATCCGGAAGAGTATTCACCAAGTATAATAGTGCCCCTACTGTCGATCGATATAGCATCTTATCTTCCATAGGTACCCCGTCAGTCGTAGTTAACTTTGTAGTAGACGGCATATGTGTAGATGCAGATTTTGACATGTGCATATTTATTCGACGGAGTAGATCACAGATGTACTGGTGTTGAGACAGAACGTAACCACCTGTAGTACTTACTGGAGTTAGTTCCATTCCTAAGAAGAATTGTAGCTTTCCCATATCCTTGAGTCTGAATTCCTTAAACAACGTGTCGATCAACTGCGTGATGTCCAAAGCTGAAGACCCAGTCACCACTATATCATCCACATAAATTAGCATATAGACCTGAGAATTTCTCGTAACTCTCAAGAACAGAGATGCATCTGATGCGGTACTCACAAACCCAATCAACTTTAAGAAATTACTCAGGCATTCGTACCACGCTCGAGGAGATTGCCGGAGCCCGTAGAGTGACTTGTGAAGTCGGCATACCTTGATTGGATGATGTTTATCTACAAACCCTGGGGGTTGTGTCATAAACAAAACTTCCTTGAGGTCCCCATTCAGAAATGCATTGTCGACAGAGCTGCCAACCTTTGGATATTGCGAGTGCTAGTATGATTCTGATGGTTGGAAATTTCACGACCGGACTGTATGTTTCGTCAAAATCAATACCCTCGACTTGTGAAAAACCACGTGCAACTAGGCGTGCCTTTCGTCGTTGAAGATTGCCATCAGATCCTCTCTTGACCTTGAACACCCATTTACAAGTCACTGAGTTCGCATTTCGAGGAAGGTCCACCAAGGATCAAGTGTGATTTCGAATCAGTGCACCAAACTCGACTTCCATGGCATGAACCCACTCAGGTGATTTGGATGCTTGTCAGACTGTAGTTGGTTCTGAAAAGTCATCAATTGCAAGTGACGTGGCTTCCAATCCTGCCAGTCTCCGATAGTCAACTCGAGGAATATTTCGTTGGGGCCGATTATTAGGGTCGGGGAGACTTGTACTTGCAGTGGCATTATTGTTTGAACTTCCAGTACCATATGTTGTGGGTGACAGTCCCACCGGAGTCAATGAACCAGGTGACTCTGGAGTGGACCGAGAATTCTGGACTGGACTGGACTGAACCGAAGTTGGTGACCTTTCAGTTACAGGTGCAGCCAGATCTGATGGATGAACTGAAAGCATTTCCCATGAGCTTGATTGATGATTCATTGACGTGCCTTGGGGTACCTGTAATTTTGCAAATGGAAAGAAATTTTCGAAAAAGGTGCAATGACGCGAAATGTATATTTTTTGAGTTGGTGGATCAAGACAAATATATCCCATATGAGATGGGCTATATCTGAGAAAAATGCAGGAAGTAGAACGAAAAGCGAACTTATGTTGATTATAAGGCCTAAGAAGTGGAAAGACCTCACACCCGAACATTTTTAGAAACGCGTGTTTAGGTTGGATATTGAATAACTTTTGAAGTGGTGAGATCTCATGAGTTTTGGACGGTATATGATTTATAGTAAACACTGCTGTAGAGAAGGCAAAATTCCAGTATGATAGAGGAACACTACATGGGAGAGAAGTGTTAGACTCGTGCCTACTATATGCCTGATCTTCCTCTCTGTCGTGCCACTTTGTCCATGAGTATGTGGATACGACCTCCGGTGATGAATTCCATGAGAGGCGAAGTATGTGGTGAGAGCTTGGAATTCACAGTCGAAATCTGATTGAAAATATTTGATTTTGTGTCCGATTTGTTTTTCCACCATAATATGGAATTTCTGAAAGATGCCTGCAACTTCAGACTTATGTTTGATAGGAAAGAACCAGATAAATCTAGAAAAATCGTCAATAAAAAACACGAAATATTTATGTCCATTATACGAAGAGACCGGGGCAGGGCCCCACACATCACTATGAATGAGTTCTAAAGGACAATTGGATTTAGAGTAAGTCGAGACAAGGTAGTTACGACTCGCCTTGCCTAACATACATGACTTACATTTATTGAACTTGGAAATAACAGAAGGCAAACGATTTGACGAAATTATATGACGAAGAACCGACTCATTAGGGTGACCCAGCCGTTGATGCCAGACATCCAGATTGGCTTGAGTCGAATGAAGGATTGGAGGTGGAGTCGGGACGATCTTGTAGAAGGATCCATCATGTTGTCCTTGAAGGAGTACTTTGTGAGTAATTCGGTCCTTCACAAAGACACGAAAAGAGTCAAACACAAAATAACATTTATTATCCCTGCAAAATTGTTGAATGGATAATAACAGAGTTTTAAGTGACGGAACATGTAGAATATTGCGTAATGAAAAAAGAAATGATTCACTTGCAACATTACCATCCCCCAAGTGTTGGATCCGAAGTTGTGTCCCATTACCTAATTGAGCGGACCCGGGTCCCTGATACGGCATTGGAGATAAGATTGATTGGATGTTTGGAGTGAAATGGTGTGTTGCTCTAGTGTCCGGGTACCAGGCGGCCATGTCATGTTGACCCAGATCACTTGTCGAGAAATACGAATCTGCCATCTGAGTGTTATTTGTTGCGGGCTGCCTAAAATAGTTGGTATTTTGTTGCTGGACCGGGGCCGGATAGTATTGGGCTGATTGCAAAGGAGTATTGACATATTGGGCTTGGGCCAAATTCATTTGGGGAAATATTTGATTTGGGGAATTAATGTTATTAACTTGTGGGCTATTTTCGTGGGTCGGGTTTTCGGGTTGTTGTTTTGATACAGGTTCACCCAGTATTGGCACTTGTACGGGCTGTGGCCCATGCCCCCACAGACCGGGCATGGGTCTCGCCTAACCTGTGCACTTCTTCCCAGATTTCTCCCCTTTCCCCAATTATTTCGGCCGCGTCCTCCCCTGCCTCCTGCGAAACTCGAAGCCGGCGACGTCGCACCTCCAGACTCGAAGTTCGTCGACGTCTGGTTCAATGTGGGAACGGATTGCCGCATTTTCAGCCAGATCTGGTGGCTGGTCATAATCTCCAAGAGTTCGTCGAAGGCTACCGCCGACTGCCCCAATATCTGATTCGTTTAGTTCCGGTGAATTACCAAACAGATCTGCCTTTGGCTCCATCGGCGTTGGGGTAGGTTTAAGATTGTCCATATTGGCTGAGTGTAATAGATTCGCAAGGTATTGGTGTTGTGATAAGAGTAACGAGCCGTCATTCAATTTCGAGACATGAACCCCAAGGAAAAATCGTAAATCCCCAATATCTTTTACCGGAAATTCATCGCCTAATTTCTTTGTGAAACTTTTAGTGAAATCTGTTGTAGATGAGGCCAAAATAATGTCGTTAACATAGACGAGAAAAAACGCACAGATTTTGTCCTTTTTATATGAAAATAGTGATTGATTGGAGAGTGATTCGATAAAACCGATTGACTCGATGAAGTTGCGAAGTCGATGGAACCAGACTCTCGGTGATTGCTTAAGACCGTAAAATGATTTTAATATATGGCACACTGCAAGTGGTTGGCTCGGATCTTTGTAACCCGGAGGTTGCCTCATGTAGACCTCTTCTTGTAACTCGCCGTGAAAAAAGGCATTGGCGATGTCGAATTGCCGAAGTTCCCATTTCCATGTGACGGCGAGACTTAATATGAGCTTGATCGATGCTGGCTTGATAACGGGGGCAAATGTTTCACTAACATCCACTCCATCAAGTTGACGCATTCCATTTGCGACTAAACGTGCTTTGTAGCGTTCTGTCTTCCCTGCTTCATTAAATTTATGTCTGAAGACCCATTTACATGATAGGACGTTCATCCCTGGTTCAGGATTTATTAAAGTCCATGTCTTGTTGCTTTGTAACGCTTTTATTTCATCATCCATTGCTTTCTTCCAATTTTCTTCTTTTACTGCATCGGTGAACCCATTTGGCAACAACAGAGAAACACTTACCATTAGCGCGTATCTTGGATTTGGTTTTGAAATCCCTGATGCAGCTCACGTTCTCATTGATCGAGTTGCTATTGGAGCTTGGGTGATTTCAGCGATCTAAGTTGGTTCTTGTAAATTCTCCGAATCCTGTGTTGCTTGTATATTAGATATATTTTGAATGGTGATTGTTGCTGCCGTTGGGTGGCTAGAGTCTTGCATAGTTTGACCAGAAATGTTTTGTACAATTGGTAGATTGGAATCAATTTCTTTAGAAATATTTTGATCCTTGCTTCTTTGAAATAGTCTCTTATTTTGTTCGAAATTGTCTTCAATGAATTCAACATCATTTGCTATTTTGATTTTAAAATTCTCTAGGTTGATTAGTAAATAACCGTGATGTTTTGTCGGATACCCTATAAACACATGTGGTGCAGATCTTGCCAAGAATTTGGACCCTTGAGTTGGGCGGAGGTTTGGGAATGCGAAAGATCCGAATACCCGAACACCGGAATGTTCTTTAGATCGGGAATGTCATTATATAGCATTTCAAATGGTGACTTTCCGGCGAGTGTTGGTGTTGGAGTTCGGATGTAGGCATATTCGTTCTAGGAAACAAGTCTCAGTTCCCAATGGTTGTTGAAAATCTAAACGGTCGTAAGATCACTTGATCAGATCAATGCGTAAGGTGTGAGATAGATCGTATGTGATCATACCTCTTTTTTTGGTTTAAAATTAATGAAATTATCAGATGGTTTTATTTAAAAAAAGATTTATTAACTAAACCCAAAAGGTATTTACACACATTACCCTAATTAGTAACTAACTAACAATTATTTGATTTAACTAATTGAATCTAAATTGATCACGATTTTTTTTGATGAGTCCAGGCATCGTCGGAGCTAGTCGCTCCTCTAGTACGAGCCAAGCCTCCCAAGCTGTCTTGCATTTCTGTATCAATTGATAACCAAGTACTCTAAGTTGTGGTCTTAATCCAACCGTAAACTAGATGATTTCGTGCATGCCAAGTCTTGAATGCCAGATTGGGTTAACGAGTTCGTTGAGGTAAAATACATCCTCAAAAGTCGACTTCTGGCATGGATATACTTCAGGTGTCATCGTTGTCTTAAACCAATGTCCGATATTGAAGCCGATCGGAACACCTACGACAGCAGTCGTCACACCCAAATTACAGCCATCTCATAAGGAATCGCCATTACTCAGCTAGATTGGAAACAGATTGCCAAAAGAAAAATTAACTTTTATGAGCAAGAAACTGATACCAAATAACAAGAATCGCACAAAAATCCAATGAATTTAATTATTAACTAAACCCCAAAGGTATTTATTACACTAAACTCCAAAAGTTTTTCGCACAAAACCCCATAAAAATACACTCAGTACACTGATTAGTAACTAACAGTTACCTGATTTAACTAATTGAATCTAAATACATCTCTAATATAAACAAGCGAAAAACTTTTGTTTTTTCTTACTCGGTCGGAGTCTTCGCCAGTTGTTTGGTATCGTCCTCACAGACTTCGACTTTCTTCTTACCTGATCGTAGGATTGAAAACGAGTCGGGCTTGGGGTGAATCGATCCCGGCTCGGGCAGCTTGATCAGTTTTTTTAAACCACTAACCTAAAATTTTATTTAAAAACAATTTAATTTAATAAGATACACTTGTGAGATTAGATTAAAAAACAATCCATAAATAAGTTTGAATTATTTTTTAAATTTTTTATTTGAAATAGAATGTATTATAAAATTTTCCATTTGAAATTAATAAACTTTGTACAACTAAACTCTGTACGTTGTATGTTACATTATTTTCGAGTTGTACGTACTCGTTATTTGTATTACGTTTTATTGACGTCTTTGACGCATGTGCACCATGACACGCACCTAAAAAAATAACCTCGACCCCAAAGTCCAAACTAGGAATGGACATAGATCGGGTTTAACTCGGATTTGTCCTGACCCGACACAACATGGTCAAAACTCTGGAATATCTAAATTTTTTAAAAAAATTACATAAAAAAACTTTGTTATTTAACAAATTTGATCAAATAATTTATAAAATCTTAAATAAAATAAAACATTAAATAATTCTTAATCAAAAACTCAAATATAAAAATAAATCCGACGATGGAATATCAAAAACATTAAATGTGTATTTTGAATTATATAAAATTTTATTTATATTAATTATTTATATTTTTAATTTTTTCTTATAAATTTCATTGGATTTCGGATGAGTCGGGTTTGGTTCGGGTTTTGCCCGATCCCGACCTGAAAAAAAATCGAGTGAAAAAAACTCGGATCCTTCATATCAAGTTTAATGGTCGAAAATATCCACCCGGATCCGACATGTTCGGATTTGACCGAGGCCCACCCCTAGTCCAAACACATACTCTCTTTGCACAAAACACTTATCGATTGCAAATAATCATATGTTTTGATAATAGTTTTACAAAAAATAATAATTTAAAGATTAAAAAATCTTTGGTCTAAACTCAATTCCTTCAATAACAAAATCTAATTTTACACAATCGAACCAATAACATTTAACAAACACCTTTTCATTCCCAAAATCGTTATTGTTGTCGAATTCTCCCAATACAACCTCCATCCATCGACGACCTTCTCTTACGTTTGGAAAATAATACGATGTTTGTATGGCTTCTTCAGAAAAGTGCTTGCCAGCTTGGTCTAAAGCTTTTTTTGAAAAGAGGCTGGACAAGGATTCGGATACAGTATCTTCATCATCATCATCATCACCTAGAGATATATCAATCATCATTGCATCTCCCACAACAGGTTCATCATCATCAAAATCGTGTACTTTTAGTTTGTAGACTAGATAAACAACATAAGTTGTGTTATCACTTAGCTGATTAGTTTTCAACTCTGCATGCAAACACAACGACATGTCGCGACAAATCTTGTGTATGACAACATCAGTGAACCTGATTGAAAATTCATAGTATTATAGAATATAAATTGATATTTGGTATCAAAACAAACAATAAGTTTTAACCTTGATTCGTCGAGAGTATGATAATCCCAGGAAGGATATTCATCAAGCAAAATTAGGTGTTGAGAAAAATCGACTTCTTTTGCTGAGATCATGAGACATATTTTACCAGTGGTTTTGTCTATCGCAATGCTCTATTTAAAAATCGTAACAACAAATCAACTTTTAAATTGACAGATAGATTCGGGAAAACAAAAAAACAAATACAACACCACAGAATATTTACTTTTTTCCCACCGTCGATGAGGATGTGATCATTTAGACCGAAGAAAATCTCTCTCTTGGAAGACAAATGGACGGGATCAGAAGCATCTATTCGGGATAACACATCTTGATAGTCAGACGAAAGGAACTTCGTCCACACTTGATCTGACTCGGCTGCGGACCGAAAACGAGATGACAACGTTGCCAAACGACATGTGTCCCGCGGTGACGTGAAGGAGAGAATGCAGGCAATGCAATTCTCTGGTAGAGAGCTGAATGGTACATCAGATATTCTGGGGCGGGACCGGCGCACAAACGAACGGGTGCGGAACCGGGTCACAATCGAACGGGCGCAGAACCGGTCGTCAGATGCATCAATCGATTCTTCTTTCATTGCTACGAAATCTGCAATGATCGTAATTAGTTTAAAATCATTTCGATGACATGATATGATATATTTGCATCAATGTTCTCATGGAATTAAAAACAACGAAATTAAAAAATGACTTTCAATTTGAATCGAGGTTAGATGATCGATGTTTTATAGCACAATGTGATTTATCTGATTAATCATAAAAATAAGAATTCATAATCAAGACAAAATATAAAAATTCAAAATCAAGATAAAAAAAATAAGAAATTATAATTCCAAATTTCAGAAATCATAGAAATCAGAAAAGTAAGCAATTATAATTCCTGAGTTCATAGATAAAATAGAGATTGGAGATTAGGAATTCAGAATTTAAGATAGAAAGATTATAAAAAATAAAAATAGAAAAGAGAATAAATGGAAAGGTAAGAGAAGAGAAGCAACTAGGACAGTAAGCATACTTAGAGGAGACGAGGAGCTCTGGGATTGTGGGGAGAAAGGGAGACAGTCTAGGTATTTATTAGGGTTAGGGTTTGAGATTAGGATATTTTTAGGGAGACTTTTTTTGGAAACCCTTAAATTAGTATACTTTAACTAGTAGGGGTGTAAATGAGCCCGGACCCGATCGTCTGGGTCTGAGGCTCATTTTAGTCCTATTAAATGTTTTGGATCCAGAGACCTGGGTCCAAACCCGGTCAATTAGTAAGTTCGAATCCAAATTAGTCGGACATGAACTCGAAAATTATAATATATTAATAATTTAGTAAAGTTTAAGGTTTTAATTATATAAAAATACCATATTGCGCATATTGCAAGCATACTCAACCGGCAATTCCAGAAGGTGAAAGTAGGTTTGTCAATGATATCCGAAATTCGTATTTGAAATCTCCTAAACGATTCGAATAAGTATATAAATATATAATAATTTTATAATTTTTACCTTTTCTAATATAATGTAATTTGTATTGTGTTGGATTTATATGTTAAAATGTTATTTTTAAAATATTACAAGGGTTTTTATTAAAAAAATGTAAAATATTATTCTTTTAATTTTTTGTAAATGTTATTCGGATACGGAATTTGAAATTCGAATAATAATCGGACGAATTCGGATTATCTGGATACTAAACGAATTCGAATTCGGATACATGGGTATCCGGACCGAATTCGTCCGATTGACAGGCCTAGGTGGAACGAAAGAATTATGGAGGCCAAGCTAATGGTCGTCGCCGAAGCTTAGTTGAAGTTCCCAGACACGATGGATGTAATCATAGAAGGGTCCAAGGGTCACGAACTTGAAATAATTAAGGTAGACTATCCTTATTGACTGCCATACTTTCTCACTTGTGAGAACTTTAGACACCTTACTCAGATCTGCCGACGGCCGTCATGTCGTTCATGCATGCATCGTGGATCAATGTTAGCTTCTGATACGATCGGGGATTCTAGGCCGACACCGCCTTCGCCACCGGCCTCTTATCTCTAAATCATAGGTGCTAATCTAAAATCCGGGATGGTGTTGCTTGTGTGGAACGTATGGGGATTTAACAATAGGAAAAAGGTTAAGGAGGTCTTGGGACTCATGGCAAGAAAGAGACTAGAGATAGTAGGCATGCATATTCGAGTCCCGTCGATACGTAAAAAATCGTATGATAAGGTTGCTAAATTATTTCTGCCTGTATGGTCCGATCCATTGCGACAAATTCTTCTACATGAGACGATCGTACACCAGACAAGATATGGATTCTATGGAATCCAACAACATGGAACTACACGTACTATGCTTATGTGCATCACTCATTTCATGCATGTCCGTCTCGATATATATGCTCGTCACCTTCGTATATGGAATTGGCACACCGGCGGAGAGGGAGGTTTTATGGTATAATTTAAAGAATATCGCTCCATCCACAGTGGGAAGTGCATGGGTAGTACTTGGTGATTTTAATGAAGTATTAATGGCATCTGAACAGAGGGGACATGGATCGTTCTCTGAAGTGAGACCGAATGCTTTCAGGAATAATATGATTTTAGCATTTGGCCTGGAAGAAATGATCTCCAAGGGAGCCGATTTTACATAGACAAAGGGGTTGCTTGGAGATCGATGTTGCGAAAGTAAATTATATCGTGCTTTACTGAATTCAATCTGGAAGAGCTTATGGCCGCATATGGTCTGTGACATTTATACCGATGGCACAAGCGACCATTGAGCACTTGAGTTAGTACTGCACCAGATAGACCAGCTGAATAGCCCGTTCAAATATCTTAAATTCTTAATACAGGGTCAACTAATATAGAGTATGTAACACATTTAAACAAGGAACCTCAGTATACATTCTCAATCAAAAGCTCAAGGCGGTTAAGAGTGCAACCACATGCTGGTTGCAGGGTAAAATATCGCTTCGCGATCAGATTGGTGTTGCGCACTTGAAAATGGCCGATGAGATCACTTTCCTAGCATCAAATTATTTCTGTTTGGAAGCACAAGAGCGTGTGAAGGTGAGAAAAATGTGCCCCACTGAACTTCAAGACAAGAAAGAGGAGGAATGTCGCAAGCGTTCTCACATCTAATGATTGAAACTAGGCGACTCAAATACAAGTTTTTTCAGCTCAAAAACTATGGAGAGACAACTTCGAGGTGATCCAAGGTATATGACACTAGCAAGGTCAAATGGCTGGCTAGGGCTGCGTGATCCAAGATTACTCTATCAGGCAGTGCCAATCCGGAGAACAATTAGAATTTGAGTAGACAAGGGTTCGATTTGGGCAGATTGGATGTATGCGCGATATGTGCAAGGTTCGGCTTTGGATCAAGAGTCTCACTCTCAAGGCGACTTCTCAATGTGGGAAGAAGTCTTGCGGATCCGGGAACTGGCAGGTCAAGTTATTGTGATGGGTATTGATCGCACAACTACTGCGTTTGACTATTCCAGATTCTTTATGAAGGCATTTTACGAATCATTGCTCCCTTCCGCACCGTCGGACCTGTTCGCCAGTGGGATCTAAGCATGCAAGACATCAAAATTTGCAATTGCGTTATGACGGCTTCGTTGGAATAAGTTGACAACTTTTGACAATATGAGGAGCCGAGGATCAGATGTCCCTCCGGAGTGCTTGCTCTACGGTCGCGCATCTCTTCATAAATTGTAGCTATAGTCAAATATTGTGGGTTGAGTTTATGGGGAACGTACTATGGCAGGTGATGGGGGTGCCTCAGAATTCAGTTGCAGATGTAAAAATTGGTGATCTAATAAGCGAAATTCAACTATTCAAGACACAAGTGCCTTGTTGGAGCTTGTATTGGGAGGCTCTAGCAATTTTTGCATGGCATCTGTGGTGTGTGCGCAGTGCTAGATATAAGGAGCAGCAGATCATGATGCCAACAAGTCTGAGAAGTATGGATCTCCTGAAGGATTTGATAATCGTTTATAACAAGAGTTGGTACAAGCGGACACATGGATCAGGGCAAGAAGAAATAGCAATCCAAAGATGACGAGGGTCCCTGACGGTAGTTATACGGCTACATAAGTAAGGAAGTAAATCTCAAATTGCTATATTTGCTTTCTCTAATTTAGTTTTTCTTTTGTTTCTGTTATTTTGAATTATGTTTTTTTATTATGTGGTAACCAGTGATATATTATGTGATTCTGAAATATTATTCGAAAATAGACATTTCTACATCAGAGTAGCTGAGTAAGAACTTTCGCGAAGAAGGGGAAAATTTTGTTTGGCCATTTTTTTTATATTTTTCAAAAATTAAATAGAAAAATGAAAATACTTATCTTCATCATCTCTGGTAGGGGTGAGAACGGAGCGACGTCCCACCCCGGTGGTAACCGCCTCGTTCTCACCCCTAGTCTCTAGTCCTCTAGTCTTAATTAAATAAAATAAAAAACTTCATTTCTTCATCCGAATTCCATTCCATCGTTCTAGCCTCTAATTAAAAAAATACAATACTTCAATAATTCGATAGTATCATAATAAATACCAAAAAAGATTTAGATTCGATAGCATCATAATAAAGTTTTTGCAAATTGTGAAAGTTCTTTGATGTTAAGGTTTTAGATTGTTCTTCCCTAATCTAAAACAATTATCAGAAGACCAATTGTGAATGTCAAAAAGATTTAGAATATTGAATGATGTTATAGGGTGATAATTACATCATAAGTGGGAAGGTGTTGTCTAAATGCGTAAGGCTTCGAATACGGAGTCTGGTGCGTGTTGTAATTTCAAGCATCCGATCGAATGTCTTAATTCACCGACACTCTATCTCCTCGGTTGGCCCTCCACTTTGGTGCGCTTCCCCAACTATTATCGACCCCAAATTAAACTATGGAATATCGAGATACTCTTGGGTACTGGTACTCCGACATGTAATAGTGAGTGGAGCGTGTGGAGGGCCAAAGGGGGAATTAGGGTTATACGTGATGCTTTCTTAAATCTGTTTTCTACCTTTGTTTTTCTATCTGTCGGATTGGGTTGGGGGTGGTATGCGAAGGAGCGATATATGAATTTAGTCTTGTGTAGCTTGAAAATGGTTGTCCAAAAGGAGATGATGAAAACTGGATCACTATCGGACACCACGATCTTTGGGAACTCATGGGGTTTAACGACCACTTCAAAGAATAGCTTAACTACTGATTGATCGGTATACATCGATCTTTGGGTAGCGAAATGAACGTAAATTGAGGTCAATCGAAGTGTGGAAACATTTTGCTAAAGAATGCTAGATAGTGCCATTGCTGCACCATTAAAACATTGTTTAAAACCCATGTGAAACCTCGAGATTTATGATACTATTGAAATGGGAATGAACGATGATAATTTAATTATCTCATATAATTTTATATATTATTAATTACCTCACTTGACTTTCAAAACGAGATCTCTTGTAAGATATTAATTTTAAATAAAATAAACCATATCTCGCGATCGTATCTCAATAAATGATTTAAAGACAAACTAGAAAAATCAAATAATTAAAGAACACAAAAATAATTAATCCACCTCAGAAACCGCTCTAAATTGTCCCGTAACCCTAACCCTAATCATAATCCGAAAATCATAAGGCTACATTGACCCGTTTTCACCCTTAGTTTATTTATAAATAGTGTTGTGGTTGGAGGAATTGCCATTTTTTGAATAAGGGATAATACTTTTCTACCAGATATAGAAATGTTTACTACAGATGATATACCAGAATCATATAATATATCATTAAGTAAATCTTATGTGAAAAAATACACACACACACGAGATTCGAACTCTTAGAAATTTTAATATTTACTGGGAGTCTGTGACCACTTGAACTAATTTCTTTGTGTGCCATCTGTAAATAACCCAGTTTGGATAATCATAGCAGTAAACTAGTAATAGTAATATTTTTTTTTGATAACGGATGATACCTCTCTACAAGATGTAAAAATGTCTATTTTCGGATGATATATCAGAGTCACATAATATATATTATCAGACAAATCATAATGAAAATGTACACAACAAGACTCAAACATTGGATCTTAATTAGAAACTTTAATAGTTATTATGATCAATTAAATTAATTTCCTTGTGTTGTAGTAATACACCAATATATAGTTTGAGGGTATTTTAGATTTTCCATCGATAGTCTCTAATTGCATATTAAGTATATTAAAAGGAACATATTGAAAATATTCCATACAAAGTAATTGAGTCTGCAGTCGCTGTGATAATCTCAATCTAATTTTAGCGCCAAGCAAACCTAAAATCAGGACAGTCGTTCTTTTTTGGTCTTTTCTCCAGATTCCTCCGCTGGGTTTTCCCAGCGATCGAGCGATTGTTAGGGGCGGCGGAGTGATGCGAAACGGCGGTAACGCGGACGAGCCAGAAAAGAAGAAGAAGAAAGAAAACATCGACCTTGCCCCAATGGCTAAGAGTTCTCTCCAATCGGCTGAGAGTGGTCTGGTAAGATTTCGAGAATTTTTGTGGAGTTTATTTGTATAATTAGATCGACAATCTCTAAGGTTTTTTACATGGGGAGTTATGAACCAAGGTCATCATCGGGGATGGTGTTTTATTTAAATTAGTTAATATTTTTACTAAATGAATAAATATCATTTCTCAAGTTAACGACGAAGTTTTTGTAAAATAAAGTACTGTGAATCAGGTTCTCTAATTCAGATTATCAGATGCATCATGGATTGCTGGTAATGTAGAGTTTGATAATATGAACATGATAGTTTTGATGCATTGATCTGAATGCAAGTGCACGACAGTCTTTCTTAGTTACTGTCAATATTTCTTCATTTTTCGCATGGCAAACTAATTTTTTATTATAAAAGCATGCCAAATGATTCATTGCTGTCATTTTAGATATTCTATTAACATTCTTTATTATTTCAATATGCGGTTATTCCCAGTAGTAGTTTCATTGAAATATTTTAACTATTACGGAACATCGGGAATGGGCAAATTGCAGTGAAGCTATCATCAATATTTCTTCTTTGCATGCAAATTGTTAATTTAGATTTTCTTAATTTTTTTTAATAATTTATTTAACGATTGCGAAACCGCACTAGTTATACATTCTAGCAATCTATTGAGACTTTAACATTAATCGCATTGATGTTTGGAGACACAATATTCTTTCTTGCAGGTTGATGCTGCAGCTCTCCAGCTTCAAAATCAGAAGCTAGTTCAGCAGCTTGAGGCCAAAAAACAACAAGTGCATGCATTGGAAAAGGAGTTTAATGATTTGAAAGATAGGCAAAACATTTATGATGAAAAATTGATAACCATGAACAAGCTTTGGAATCAGGTTATATACAGCATAATTTTAATTTGATTTCTCATTTGATTTATTTTACTATAGATAATAAGAATATTTTATTATATCTTCAAAATTGCAGTTGGTTGATGACATAATTATCTTTGAGTCACTGTTGGGAGAAGATTCTAACATTTTGCAAGCTTTGGACCATGAAGATGACCTTAGAGGTTTTTTTTGGAACTTATCATATCTTAAACAAATTATCATTTGATTATCCCAAGATCAAATGTTGTCCTATACTCCTATAAAATATAAATATTGTTCACCCTCTTTATAGATTCAATCCATTCTTGCCCTCCCGAGGAAATGTTTCTTCACAGACTCCTATCTGATTCATCTGAAATGATTGAATCTAATAATGCCGCGACGTATATTCAACAAGCACTTGAATCACGTTGTATGTCTACTAGGAATTTGATGAAGCACTTTGAGAACACTGCCAATGCTCAAAAGGCTAAAATCGAAAGCTTGGCAATGGTAATAAAAGGGAAACCATTTTTAGAAGGTAATTAATTTTCTCATTTTCTGCTTTTAGCCCTTTTTTTCTGCATGCCATATTTTGGGCTATAAAATATCATATTCCAATTATGCTTTCAGTATTTCATTATTGCCACCACCGAGATCAATGGATTTTTTTATATTCAAAATTAATTGGGTTTTTGTTTCATTGTGATCCTGTAGATGCCCGTACCCAGCTTCATAATATCGACAACTCACTCAGAGAAAAGGTCAATAATCTTAGGGAGTCAGTTGAGTTTATGAACCATAAACACAAGAAATACGAAGTTGATATAAAGATGTATATTGATAACCATCTTAGAGATAAATCTGCAATTAAGCATCTTTCAGGTATTTTATTTTAAGAAATACAGAATTTTTTTGAAGCAATTAAATTTTTCATTTAAATATAAATGAGGGGCAATGCCCTGATTACAGTGAAGAAAATAAAATAAAAACATAGGGATGAGCACAAGGCTCATCTTGACACTTTCCGCTCAGCCATGTTGCCTAAAGTTGCATTAGGCTATCTGCCTCAAGAGGTTGGTCTCCAATATTTGAACTGTGCTGATTTCCAAGGGATGACAAAAGCTATGCTTAGAGCATTCAGGCTTGAAGGAGATGCTGATGTCTTTGAGTACTGTTTCTGGTGGCCTGAGGGTGTGCTATTTCCATCTTCGGTTTCTTTCTGTCAGCATAGAGTGCCAATTGCATTCTACCAAGGGGAGTAGAATGGCTCTGGAATAGGTACAATTGAAAAATATGTCTCCTTGTTTCATCCTCTGCATTGCAGACTATGCAAGTGGGTTGGATAGGCATACCCCAGCCATTTAGTTTCACAAAGGTGTCCCCATTTTATCTTCCATAGTAATAGTGATATTATAAGGGTATTTGTGTAATTAGTTAATAAATCTGTAATTAACTAATTATATCTAGAAACTTATGAGATTTAGATCTAACAGAATAATTAGTATAATTCTGTTAGATCTCAATCCACCTAAAATGTATATAAACTAATTAATAACATTTTAGGTGGGATCGATCACTTTTGGATCTCCCCCATTTTCAGACCTTTCTCTGTTCAAATCATTCATACATAGAAATTCAATTTTTTACGTTCTTGAATTTTGAAAGATATATAGTTCTGTATTATGTACATTACACTTTTTCTTTCTATTTTGTTCTCTTCTTTATTGTAATCCTGAGCATCACCCCTCATTTTAATTAATGAAAGCTTATAGCCCTCTCACATAGTGTTTGGTTCATCTTCTTAGCCATTCCATTTTGCTGAGGTGGCAAGAAATTCTATTAAAAATAGAAGGTCCCGACCATTGATTGCGTCAAAAAGTTAATCAAACTCCTTTCTCGCTTATTAGTTCAATCATCTGACATAAGTGTATATCCTTCTTCTATCCATTTTGCTTCATAAGTTCAAATAAAGTTTATTTATGTATTTTCATGCTTTTTTCTTTTAATGAAATTTACCTTCATAAAAAAACATATTTTACTTCCAGGAGAACTAGAGGAAAGCATGGCTGAACTTGAGGAAAGTCGACGCAAGCTGATAAATCTTAAAATAGAAAAGCATGGGTTTTCGAGAATACATGGTTCTGTATTAAATGTTGTAAACGGTGATTATTCTCCAAACAAGCCTGTGGAGAAAACAAGGGGGTTGCAGGAACTGAAAATTTCAATCGAAGAGGCTAAGGTAGCCTAGCAATGATGATTTTTTTATAATAATATCGTCGTCGACTTGTCGTGCTAATAAATATTTTCTATTTTCTAAAAAAATAGATATTAGCTGCATCTCGTCTCTCAGAGCTGCAAGAGACAAAGGAAGATAATGAAGTCCTTTCAAAACAGTTGGAAGATATCCAAGTTAGTTTAGTTGGATAACTTGGATTTAATGCATCTTATTTGAATTTTATGGTATTTATGCTTTAATTTGAGGGGTTTTGTTTTTTGATTTATAATTCAATTTTTTTCTTCTGATTATTTTATAGAATGATCTAAAGGACGAAAAATATGTGATCTCATCTAAGCCTTATTTAATACTTAAAGATCATCTTCAACATTTTAATGTGGAACATGAACGGTATAAGGAACTAGTAGAATCAGCACAGGTATATAGTAGTTTTTGCATGATTGCATCTAATATTTTTGTTAAATTTCTGGGTTGATCTGTCTAAAACCTAAAATCCAGACTGAAAGGAATAATATTTTGAGAAAAGAAAAGGAACTAACTGCCAAAGAAGAATCATTTGATGCTGCTATAGCAGCTTTTAGCAGTAGTACTACTGATGCACAAATAAAGGAGATGAAGCTTCAACTTGAAAACATAACCGTTGACAGAAATAATTTAGAAATGAAGTTTGAAGAAGCTGTAGAAGATGCAGGTAAAATATATATATTTTTTCAAATTTATTTTAAATTTCGTAAACAAAAATCACAATTTTCTTAACCATACATATTATTTCTAAGTTACTCTATTCTTTCAGCAAGAAAAGATATAAAAGATGAAATCAATGTGATGGCTTCGGCTCTTTCTAAAGAAATAGAAATGATGGAGGCACAATTAAATCGATGTAAAGAGTTAGCTTGCGAAGCAATCTTCTTACGTGACGAGTCACGATCTTTGACAGTTCTACTCAATGAGAAGGTATTTTCTTCTTATTTTAAATTAGATTCTGTTATTACCAAAAAGGTCAGCCTTGTGTGAGGTTCCTTGAAAACACACTACAGCTAGGGTGTCAAACGAGCCAAGCTTTTGCTTATAGAGCCAGGCTAGGGCTCGGCTCGTTAAGGAGTTATCCAGGCTCGGGCTCGAACTTAACCTACAGGTTAAAATAAATAATTTGGAAACATGGGGGATCGAATCCATGACCTCTCTCCCATGCTAAACAAACCTTTTACCATCTATGCTACATCTCCATTCTCTCTAAATGTAATATATATATATTTTTTTTATTTTTTTTATACTTCTTACCAAGTCCATCAAGCTTAACAAGCTTGAGCTTTGGGTTCGGGCTCGGCTCGTTAGGCTCCCGAGTCCGAGCTTAACGAGTCGAGCCCATCGAGCCGAGCTTTACTTGACACCCTAACTACAACGGCTGATTTTGAAGACTTGAAGATTGGTTACTTCTCCCCTTTTCCTTAAGAACAAATTCAAAATGATCAGACAGAAGGAAAAATTGACTCAACATTCATAGAACTAGCTAAAGTTGGGCTTTCAAAAAACCTAAGATCCAACAAAAATTGGAGGAAAAAGGACGACACGGTCAAGCTTGTATCCCTAACTGGATCTGAAGATCTGAATTTGAGAATTTAGTATGGGCCTTAGAAGAAAACCTCTCCTCCATCATCCTCCAAACAACCACACTGGAGAAGAGAATGAAACAAAAGGAATTAATTAAGAGAGAGGAGGCTTGACCTCAAATAGAGGAGTAAGGTTAGTTGGATAGGACTGGGGTACACTAATTCCAGATATTTTAGCATTGCTACAAAAATTAGGAGGTCCAAGAATTCTACCCTTTGAATTCTAAATAGGGAGTGGAATAGAAATACAGAATTATGACCAGGGCCCACCCAACTAGAAACCAACATGATGGGCTATTTCAAGGAGTTATATGCAAACCCCAACTTCTCTCCTCTCCTTATTCCAATCACCTTTTCAAGAGTGGTCTCAAATTCTCAATGAAGATGAATGGATGGCTAATCCAAGAACCATTAGAGGGGCAGGTCAGGTCCACCGTCCACTCTTTTCTCATTCAACTCAAGGAAATCTTCTGGCCCTAATCGATTTACTTATGAATTCTTCAGAAAATTTTTCAATGGAAAACCTATCCTCAAATCAACCAATCACACTTTCGTCACCCTCATTCCCAAAACACCCATTTTCACAGAGATGACTAATTTTAGCCTCATTTCTTATGTCAACCTTATTTATAAATTAGTGATCAAGATATCAACTGACAGAATTGATAAGGTCTCTACAAATCTCATCCAACCAGATAACTTTTATTGAGGGGAGATTTATCTCAGAAAACACATATGCAATGTTGTATGGATTTGAGAGGAAGAGAGCTTCTAAACGGTGTTACAGTTAGCATTGACCTCAAAGAGGTATTCAAATGGGAGGCAATTGTAGTCACACTTAGACATTAAGTTTCCCATCCCTCTTCGTCAAGATGATATGTAATGCCATTTCCTCTGTCTCCTTAGTAATGATTGAAGGCTCTTCCATACTAACTTTTTATAATCAGAGGGGGATTTGGCAGGAAAACTCCTTATCACCCATCCTCTTTGACATGGTCATGGTGAAGAAGGATGATATGGAAATTGAGCAGGGAAATGATTCGGTGAGAAGATCAAGAAGGATCTCTCTACAATCAATGGATAATAATACTAATCTTCTTGATTGGATTCCACCAAAAGGGAGAATCTGGATCTGATCGGGAAAATGGGAATAGAATAGTAGCAAGAAATAACAGAAAGCAAAAGGTAGAGAGAGAAGACACAAAAGTAAATGACCTTGGCAAAAGAGTGTAAAAACTGCCCCTCTCCTTGGGTCTACCTGGTCTTTATACTCACAATGTGCTTGGTGGATAATTAATTAATCACACGTTATGAGTCCAATAACTCAGAAAAATAACATAGTGAGAAATTATTAATAACTGGGCCTGACTTGCATAATTAGTACTAGTGCTTCCACTATGTGCGTAATTATTAATAATCTCTTTACTAATCTGCACTGCATCACATGGACATCCTTAACAAATTTATAGAAAGAGAGCTCAGTGAGAAAAGACCACACTTACTAGATGAATGGACGGTTGGACTCATCTCTATTCTCCATCTCATGTATTTGAATGATGTCTTGATCTTTTCTAAGGCAAACACTAAATCCTTTAAGTCCATCATCATAGGGAAATTCACTCAAATTTCAGGACTTGAGGTTAACACAACTAAGGTATGTGAAGATAATCTTGAGTTCCACATTATCCTTGGATTCACACCCAAGAGCCTACCCATTACATACCTAGGCCTCCCCATCACTATGAAGGAAAAATCTTTCAATCAATGTTGGAAGCTAATTCAGTCCATAGTGAACTTACTAGTCAAATGGAGTGAGAAAGTATTTATCATATCGAAGAAGAATCCAATTGGTTTATTGAATCATATTAGGTGAATTCACATATTGGACCCATCCCCCATCCCCCTTCCATCATCAATCATTATCAAAGTTAGGAAATTAGCTTACCAATTCGTATGGGATGGGAGAAAAAGAATCCCTTAGTTCTAAATGATACTCCCCAAGGAAGAGGGTGGCTTGGGGAGGGAGTTAGAGTCCTACCCATCATCACTATTCACTAGATCGGCCAATGTTAAGAGGGCTTCAATTTTTTTGGATCATGTCGATTCTATTCTTACCCATTGGATAAAGAAGAGGTACATTAAGACCAGATCCTTGAAACAACCTAAACCCACAATTGATTCCATATTCTGGAAATCATTGATGGCTTCTAAGTTATTCTGTGATTGGTGAACTTCGGTGAGGGGATTCTCACCAGAGAGGGGGTTGGGATTTCAAATATAAAAATAACCAGTTTTTTGTTTAATTACCACTTTTAATTCTATATAGGAAAGTGTTGATCAGGCCATCTCTGATGACTGTTTATGCAATTCTGAAACTTTCCCTCCATTTTAATGGGAATTTAACTTCACCAAAAAAAATCATTCTTGTTTCATTAGTTCATATCATTACTAATCTGCGTCATTATATTTTATGATGCAAAAACATTGTTTTACGTGTTAGACAATTGAACACAAGCGTTTATCGGAAAATTGTGTTGAGCAAGCCAAGGAGATACAAATTTTCAAACAATTGGTATGTTTGTCGATTTTATTATTTTTCTATTTTTTTGCAATGTTTTTGATACACGATAATTTGGACGTTTAATATTTATTTACCGTAGACTGAAAAACTGGAAGTAGACACAAATGAATTATCTGCATATCTCGATCTATACGGGAAGCCTGGTTTTGAACTTCGGTATGTTGGGTCAACTAAATATCACATCTTCATATATTGTAAACTATTTCTTTTTAAATTTAAGGTAAGACTAATCGTACAGTAATTTTGTGGTTTTATCTCTCAAAATTCTAAAATCATCATTATTGTAAAATATAAATTCATAGTTGCACAATGCTTAAGATAAATCCTTCAAGATTCAATATCTTTCATTGCAACCTCCTGTGTTAAACCAAAAAGCTTTCATCACTATGCCAAGTAGTTGCTGGCAATTCTTTTCGTTTTTTTCGATAAAGTTAAATTTTCATCAGATAATGTAGTGGACCTTACACAGTTTTACGTTATAAACATAAATAGATAGATAATCTCGTAATCCCTTAAAGAATAGCACTACTCAGGAGTAGGCTTAGTCCTTTAGGGTACAAATAGTAAATATGCAGAGAGTTAGATGGATCTAGCCAGCCACTGTCTCATAGCATTAGTCTCAAGTACACCCACATCTGGTGGGTTGGCCTTAAAATTTCCGAAATCACCACATCAAGTGATTTGGATTTACCAATTCTCCACCTCCTGTTCCTTTCCTACCAGAGATGCCAAGCAGCAATGTCCAGAGCAATCTCCAGCTGTTCCAGTCTTTCTTGAGAGAAGAGATACGATCAAAGACATTCCCAAGCCTGATATCACCAGTCAAAGGGACCTGCAAATTATTATTCTCCCATAAAATATGATTGGTCACCTCAGAACAAGCTAGTAGTAAGGCTCTGAAAAAAGGGCAATTAAAGAAGAGTTGGCTAATAGATTATTCAGATATATGTTATAAAGTACAAAATAGGGTGGTGTGGGAATGTTCCATTGTTTAAGGGTGAGGAAGGAGGGTAGGTATCCCCATCTCAGTCTCCATAGGATTGAAAATCTAGTGGGCTTCCTGCTCCATATCCCACTATCAATTGGGTTAGTTTGCCTAATAGGGGAGATGGCAACACAACTTCTGAAGGAAACTTCCAACTAATCCAGTAAGGATAATCACAATTCATCAAACTTCCTACATCTTCCCTATGCTTGAGGATGGCCTTCCATATAGGGGAATCCTCACTAGGAGAGAGAAGTATATCTATGAAATCCCTTCCTTTTATATATCTATATCTGATCCACGAGGCAAGGATAGATTCCTCATTGGACCAAAAGTAGTGTAATCATTTCATATGAGAGGCTCGAGCTGAGGCCTCAAAGTTTCTAACACCAAGACCCCTATACATCTCAGGTAGGGGTGTCAAACGAGGCGAGCTTTTGCTTATAGAGCCGGGATCGGGCTCGGCTCGTAAAAGTATCATCTGGGCTCGGGCTCGTGAGCCCGCGAGCCTGGGTTCGAACTTAACTTGCAGGTTAAAATAATTAATTTAGAGACATGGGGGATCGAACCCATGACCTCTCGCATGCTAAGGAAACATTTTACCATCTGTGCTACATCTCTATTCTCTCTAAATATCAAGGTTCCAGATGCGCCACCACCTGAAGCACTTGAGCATATGCGTGCAGATGTGCCAATGGCATTTTCCTAAATATATATAAAACTAAAGGGAATTCATATATTTTTTTATATATCTAAACTATATCAATTAAATTTTTTAGTTAAAAATATATTGGATAGAAAAATTATTATAATACATATATTTATTAATTATTATAACACCCTATAATTCATTGTAACACCAAGGTTTAAAAACCGATAGGGGTATTTTCGTAATAATATAACTCTTTAAACGGCTAGGGTTTCTTTAAACTTATAAAAGAGAGGCTTTTATAAAAAGAAAATAATAAATAACCCAAGAGGCTTTTAAAAAATAATGACGTAATGGGCTAGGTCTTCTTTAATACATCTATAACATCAAAAATACTATATAATAATAATTTATTCAAAAAACACAAAGAAGGTTGGTCTATAAATAAAGATTCATTTTGTTTAAAACAAATATGAAGTCTTAAGAGTGGGAGGAGCTTATATTAAAAATAATATCTCTTTTCATGAACCAATGTATAAATTTTTGGCATAAAAATTTATAAGGTCTTAAAATAATTTTTTTTTGCCTTTTTTTAAATAAAAACAAAACCCTGTTTTAAGTTATTTAAATAACATAAAACAGGCCTGGATCCGGGTCGGATTTTACCCGGATCCGGCTAAGGGAGATGGCGCATCTCCCTTCAAGGTCGCATCCGCGCATATGCGCGCGCATCCGGAACCTTGCTAAATATAATATTTTTTTAATTTTTTATCTTACCGAGCCCATCGAGCTTAACGAGCCTGAGCATTGGGCTCGGGCTCGGCTCGTTGGGCTCGCGAGTCCCCATCGAGCTTAACGAGCCCGAGCCAGGCTTTATTTGACACCCTAATGGCCTAATCCCAGGTAGTATCATGCTAGAGTTAGACCATGGAGAGGAATGTTTCTCACCCCAAATGAATCTATATGCAATTTTCCTTACTTTGGTAATCACTGAGTTACGAAGGATTGTTCCATTGATTCAATATGAGAACATCCTAGCAAAGACTCAATTTACCAGTTGAATCCCACCCCCATAAGATAGGCATGTACCCTTCCATCTAGCTAGGGTCTTTTTTATAGGTTGGATAAGATTGATGCATTGTCTAATGCTCTTCCTTTTATCTGTGAGACTGTGACATGTTATAGGTATACCAAGGTAGGTAAGGGGAAGAGGTTTAGGGGGGAAACCTATGAATTCCTGAGTACGTGGGACTCCCACCACCTTAGAATAATGAACACTACTCTTATCGCTATTGATTTCCAACCCAGAGAATTCAGAGAATACTTTTAAAATGTTCTTAATGTCTTGGAGGGATTTTGAGTTTGCTTTTGAGAATATTAGTATATCATAAACATAGATGAGGTGAGAAATAGATTTGACACCATTGATTTGGTAAATGTCAATTTCCCTTTACTCAACCCCTTTTTGTATGAGCCTACTAAGACAATCCATAACCAAGTTAAAAAGGATAGGTGAGATGGGGTCTCCTTGTCCCAACTCCCAACCCCCTTTGACTTTTGAAAGCTCTAGTGGGGAGGTCCTTTTACTAGTACTGAAAAGGAGGTTGATTGTATGGCAGTTACTAATGAGGGAGATAAAATGGTAAAATGGGAAGAGAAGCTCATAATTCTAAGGGTTTCCAGTATAGCATCCCACCTTATGGTGTCAAATCCTTTTTGAGATCCACACTTAACATGCGTCTTTTAGGGGTCCTATCAAATTCTTGCAACATTTCATCAACTAATAGGGTATTATATAATATTACTCTACCTTTCATAAAGGCAGTCTGGTTGGGAGGGACCAGAAGGTTTGTTACCTCATTCATCCTGCTGATTAAGATTTTTTACAGTACCTTATACATTAGAGTCACATATGATATAGGCTTAAAATCAGCTAGTTCAGTTACAAATGGTTTGTTAGGGACCAGGGTGATCCAAGTGTGATTTATAGCCTGAAGGAGCGGTTTTCCAAGGAAGAACTCCCTTACACAATCCATGATAGTGGATTTGAGTTCATGCCAATTTTTTTTGGAAAAATGAGGCTGTGAAATCCATGGGAAAAAGCGATGCGCCACCACCAAGAGCATTTTGGAAAAAGCGCGACTTTGTGTGCTCTTGCGGCAGTGGCATTTTTGTAGTAATTCAAAATATAAGGAAAATTCAAATATTTTTATATATGAATCCTTAAAATTTATAAGGAAAATTATTTAAACAACACATATTTATTGGGAAATAACAAATATAATTAAAAAAATTTATTGAGAAAACCATAGATTGGAGTCTCCTTCGAATCTTCTGATTTGTTTCAAATGTAGTTCACTGGAGGTCCGCCAGAGGGTTTCTGGAAATTAAGGGTTAAAATTTGGTCCAAGGTGACCAGAGATGTTCAGCCTCCAGTGGTACACCTAAAGTGCTGATAATAACATCAATTCCTTGCTTTGCCCATATAAATTCAGACATTCCAGTGGTGGTGAGTATTCACCGTGGAATTACTTCTAAATTTTCAGAGTAAAGCTCCTCTGGAGAATCATTGCAGACTTTGATGCCTGATCATCAATGAAACCCCAGATACGATCAGCAGCCCGGAGGTAGTCTGGAATGTTGGAGAGCTTTGGCACATTTGTTGAATCCTTGAAACATCGATGCTCAAACTTTCTTCTGATGTCCCACTTGAATTTAATGTAACAATGTAACCTTCTCATTAAAGGTTTAGTGCTAAAAACTCTCAGAGACAGCTTCAACGGGGCACTTTTTGCTGGATTCAGACCATCCTCAAAGATTAGGGCATGCTTTAGACTAAATCTGATTTCCGACTTTTCGAAACTAAGGGATTTCTGTTCTCCCTTGTCCGGATGTCCTCTCCTCTATTTCTCAGAGAGGGCAGCAAAAATATTGTCACAACCTGTAATTGTGGGGAAGAATTCAAGAATATCAACCTTCCAAGCTCACTGCTTGGGAGGTCCCCAAATAAAACTGGAAATTTAATTCTACATTTTAATTTAATTCTTTTTGTTTTGTATTTCAGGTAAATTCTGCATTTTAATATCTTTCCTCTCTTTTCACAATGACTAGAGCTGTTTTTGACCTATGTTTTTTAAGAAGCATCTATTCTATTAAGTATTAACGTTCATGACATATGTACTTTCTAAGTTTTTAAAATCTTTTTTCATCGAATCAAACCAAATTATTTTGATCCTCATTTAGTGTTTAATGGCATAATACTGACTAAATTTATGATAATTTCAATCCCAGACCCATCTCTGAAATTAAGAAGTCTGAACACAGAGCTCTGGTGCAAGCTGAAATTCTTAGAAATGCATTCGATGAACACAGTCTTGAATTGCGAGTAAGAGCAGCAAATGAAGCCAGGGAAGGCTGCCAACAAAGGCTCTTTACTTTTGAAGCCGAAGTAGCCGATCTTATGGATAAATTAGATATCTCTGAGAGGTAAGATCTAATTTACAATGATATCTTGGTGCATATTTTGCATACTCTTCGCTCGAGTAATAAGTTATTTTGGCCTATTAACTTTTAATGTATATCCATCATTGACATTTTTAAGGATCTAATTGTTTCTTTAAGGTATATTTCTGTTTCAAATCAGTCAATGATTTGTGATCGGTTGTAATTCACTTTAGAAGATTGTATTCTAGTTTACTTTGTTTCCTTTTGTATTGTATTCTCCTCTTCTATATAAGAGTTAATTGTTAAGGTGGATACTATTAATTGGTACCCTTATTGGGCCAATTATGAGTTATTAACTTGGAATGGGCCCAAGTTAATTCTACACTATATATACTGTTAATATAGTGCTGAAAACCTAATCTCAATTGTATGAGTGTAATAGAATAGTTACCATCAATAAAAGTCAAGTGGACGTACACCATTTCCTGGGTGGAACCACTATAAAATATTGCGGGTTTTTATTTTCTGATCTTAATTACTGTGTTTTGATTGTTTTGATATTCAGATCAGATCTTAATTACTGTATTTTACCGGGGAAGAGGGACACTCATGGCTCTCCTAAACTTTTTATTTGGGGTCCATTTCTTTGAACATTCCTATTGCATATGCTGTCACATCCTATAAGAAGAGCAATCTTTCACTTTGAAGACATTGGGAAGGGGAAATGAGTGGAGAAGGTAGATTTTTTTATAGATAATAGAAGAGGTAAGGTTTTCTTTAATTAAAGATGTAAAGGGATAAAAATGCTCTTCTATAAGTTAGAACAGACCGGGTGGTATTCAGGCCAGATCGGTTAACAACTTAGCATTCAACCTCCGGTCAGCCAGTTAACCGTCGGTTTTTAAACCTTGTCGGCAGCTTTGAGAGAGAGACCATTTTTATGAGAGATAGACACCATTTTTATGAGAGACAGACACCATTTTTATGAGAGAGAAGCTTATCTACAGAGATCAGAGCTTTTTTTCGTGAACTGAGCAACATACACATCTCTCATTTTGTAATTTTTAAGCTGTTGTCTTCCATTTTAATGGATTTTAATTTCAAAACAAAAAAATCCAGAAAAGGCAACTCTATTGGTCAATTGCTATATTCATTCTTTAAGGGAACAATTGCCCCTCATCTGGTTGCTTTTTCAAATAGCAGTATATCACATATGAAACGAGTGGTCCCATAAATGGTAGAACCTTTGAAAGTGTTGAGTTCATCCAGCTTGTTGGTGTGTTATACGTGGAATCAGATGTTTATGTAGGTTGCTTACTGTATCAACAATCTTGTGACTTGGCATTCTCAAATTAGACTGTCATTCCTGATGTAGCCGGTCTCTGATTGATGATCGCTACAAGATAGATCTTCTGAATCCACAGAAGATGAAGAGAATACTCTGGAATCCACCAGATTTAGAACAAGAACACAGAGAGAATTGCTGGAATCCACCAGATTTAGGAAGAGGATAAGTAGAAAATAGAGAGGAAGAATAAAAGGTTAAAATCTTAACAATGCCATCGAATCAAAAACTGCCGATCCTTCCAGGCTTGCCTCTATTTATATTCTTTTTCAATAATGGGCCTTCTATAATGGAGATGGGCCAGGAGCCCATGTATGATGTTCTACATCAATTCCTTACCTCAGAAGAAGTTTTTCTTTATTTGACTTGTTCATTTATTTTCATGCAAACAGATTTCTTTCTTTAAATCTTTTATCCCTGCATGCCACTACTATAATGCCAGGTGATTGATTGTAATTGATTTTGGAAAATTGTTTCTTTTATCCCTGCATGCCACTTTGTTTCCTTTTGTATATCATTCTTTTGCTAGTTATATCATCAATCTATTTTTTAAAGAGGATTTTTTTCCTATTATATTGAAATAAAAACAATATAAGTTAAAGATTTCTTTCTTTAAATCTTTTGTCCCTGCATGCCATCATATTTTTTCTGTTTTAAACATTTATTTAAGTTTTCAATGATAATACTTTCAATGATCAACCATATAATACTTTGATATCCATTATGGTTTTTTGCCAGCTTAATCAAGTCCATCTCTATTTTTAAAAGCAATTTCCAATTGAATAATTTTACAGGAACGTATTGGAACTTAAGGAAGCTATACAAGTAAAAGATGCTGAAGCAGACAGTTATATTTTAGAAATTGAGGTTTTGATTATTCATTAATGGTTGTATTTTCTCTCTTTATGCCAAAAAGTCATATGCCTCTGACCCTTTTCTAATGTTTCGATTATTCATTAATGATTGTATTTTATTTCTCAGGCTATTGGTCAAGCATATGAAGATATGCAAATGCAAAATCAGCGTTTATTACAACAAGTTGCAGATAGAGATGATTGCAATATCAAGGTACAACAGACTAATTTAAAATAAGTGAATAACTTCTTCACCGTATTATGTGCCAACTGCGAACCAAGCTTTTTGTATTGTTCCTTCATGATGATTATTTTGCCTTATTTTCCTTTTCATTCCTGATTTTTTTGAAAGTTATAGATGTGAATTTTAATTTTATTTATGATTTATCAGTAAACTTTTATCTTTTCATACAATAGACAATTTTTTTTCATTTTGCTTCAATTTTTTTTTTCATTTATATGAAAACAACAAAAGCTAACAAACATTACACTTGCAATTTTAAAAACTAACTAAAAGCTAATATTCAAAATTTTACAGAACCACTGCACTATGCACAACCCTGCTTGGTCTGACTAACATACCAAATTCACTGTTTGCTCTTGCCAGGGGTTTAAGACTTTAAGGAATACCTCCCTTTATTCCAGGACATTCTTGTACTCATGGACGAGTCCACATAGGCCCGACCCTAGTCTAAAGACTGGGGGGTCTTGATAGTTTTTAAGTATAGTATAAATATTTATTAAATATATATTATATAGTTAAAAAAATTACAAAAAGACTGGGGTTAAAAATATAAAATTCATTATAACTTTTAACCATTAACGATTTGGGGCACTAAAATGAATTTCAATTTCCAAATCTCTTCATTTTTTTAGTATGAAGATCCCTGTTTCAAGTATGATATACCAAAAATCAATATGAAGATTTTTTTTGTAAATTAACGACAATCAAGGACGATAAATTTTGCAACAAAATTACAAATCTCCACTATTATCAAATCGATTTGGTATAAAAATTTATCTTTTAAATTTTACTTTGACCAAGACTGGGGTAAGGTCAAATCCTAGACTCGTCCCTGGTACTTCCTTGCCGCAAACACCACTTTGCATCTACTCCAGATTGCATTCTAACTCGTTTCTTCTTCATCTTCTTCATGAACTCTATTACATCTTTCTTCCATATATGCCAAACAGCTCTCACACTTGAGAATATCCGCAACACACTTTAGATAAACCCAAGTAGAAATCTCAGGAAATTCAGGGCAATGTCCTTCATTATGATTAATGAAAATATTTAACTGCTTCAAAAAAAAAAATCTCAGGAAATACACACAGGTAGAAACTTGAAAAATATTTTTTAGTTTTTTTATATTTTATCGTACATCTTGGATATGTAGTACAAAATATATATTTTATTATACATACTTGATTAGAGATGTGCATCTCTGATTTCAAAATAAATGAGTTCCAATTAGGGGTGAGAACGGGTCTAGGTCGCCTCGGGCCCACCCTGTTCCACGTCTTGATGGGAATGAGGACGGGGCAGATTTTTGCCCTGAATATAAGTTCCCCATTGCTCCGTCTATTACATTTTTCTTCCATATATGTGAAATAGCTATCACACTTAAGAATATCTGTAACACACTTTAGATAAACCCAAGTAGAAATCTCAGGAAATACATACATAAGTAGAAAACTCAAAAACATTTTTTAGTTATTTATTTATATTTTATTGTACATCTTGGATATGTAGTACAAAATAAATGTTATACATACTTGATTAGAGGTGTACATACCTAATTTCTAAATAAATGAGTTCCAATTAAGGGCGAAAACGTTTCCGGCTCGCCTCGGGCCCCGCCCCGTTCTTGTCCCGGTGGGAACGGGACCGAGGCAGATTTTTGCCCTGGACATAAGTTTTCCGCCCCGTTGCCCCGTCGATCTTGTCGGGGTTGAAAAAAAATTCAAAAGTCCTCTTCTTTTTTGTCCTGCCTTGTTCGTCCCATCTCGGTTTTGCCCTGGCCTTCATAGCCCGGGGAAAGACCACCCACCCTGCCCGCAATCCGACCCATTCTCACCTATAGTTTCAATTCTCAACAAGTTGACGTTAGCCATAGTAGTCTGGAGGTCGAAATTTGTCGAAGCTTCTTGGTCCTTGGTGATTAACGTTCAAATTTGCTGAAGTGAGGAGAGAGTAGTTGTCACAAGAGCTCAACTGGAGAATAGAAGTATGGATCACTTTAAGGAGATCTATAAGTGCTCCCCCTTCTCAGATATCCCAACACCTGCTACTTTCCCTAGGATTGTTTCCCATGATATGAACATATGGTTAGACCCAACAACCCATAGAAGAGGAAGTTAAATCCACGTTGTTCTCATTTCAAGCTGGGTGCTTTTTCAAAGCTCTTTGGCCAGAATTGAAGCAAACAATACTAAATTATGGCAAACAGTTTTTCAGTGGCAAACCACTACTGAAATCGGATTAATCACACCTTTATTACACTAATCCCCAAAAAACCCACAACCACATAACTATCAAACTTTCGACCTATCTCATGTGTGAATTTAATCTACAAACTTCTCACCAAAATCTTGGCGAACAGAATCTCTAAGGTCTTTTCATAGCTAATATCTCCTATCAAACAACTTTCATAGTTGGAAGAAACATCTCAGACAACACCCTCTTGGCGGATGAGATGGTCCATGGCTTTGAGGGATTCCCCATCCCCCTTCTTTAACTGTAGGAAAGTCAGACAGAGGGACCCATTGTCACCTATTCTATTCGACTTGGTATTGGACAACCTTAGCAAACTAATAGAGAAAGAGATCAAGGATAAGAGGATGGACACATATATGGTGAATGGAGCGGTCTCTATCTCTCACCTCATCTATGTAGATGACGTGCTTATCTTCTCTAAGGAAAACCCTAAATCTCTAGAAACCATCAAAAGGATCCTAGAAACCTTCTTTAAGTTCTCAGACCTTGAGATTAACCATGAAAAGAGCTCAACAACCTATTCTAAAGTATGCGCGAATCTATGTTTGAGTTGCGCCATAGCGCGTAGCGCCGGCACTTGGGGAGATAGCGGGAGATAGCGCGCTATCTCGCCTACATAGCGCCAAGTGTATTTTTATTTTTTTATATATATTCAGTATATTATAGACTATAGAGTAATAGTGAATATCATACTTAACTAAAGAGTAGTGATCAATTTTAATCATTAATTAAAAAAGTTTAAAAAAAATTCAAAAATCAATTAAAAAAAAAAACTGTTTCAACTTTCTAAAAATAGGTTTAGGTTTAAAAAAAAATCAAAATCATCTAGGGTTTGCAAAAACATAAGAAAAGAAGAGAGGAGGAGATGAGAAAATCATGAATGGAATAATGGATTCAACAAAATAAAAAATCTGTTTCAAAAAACATCTAGGGTTTACAAAAAAAAGAAAAAAAAGAGTAGGAGATGAAAAATCAAGAATGGATTCAAACAAAAAAAAAATGAGAGAAACAAAGAAGAAGAGAGAAGGAGAGCCACATTGTCCGATCGCTGGAGTGATCCTGCCGGCCGCCGGAGCGTTCTGGCCGGTCGGAGGGTGGTCGCCGGAGCGTTCTGGACGGCCGGAGGGTGATCGCCGGAGGAAGTTGGACGGTCGCCGGAGAATATGGTTAGGGGAGAAATGGGGAAAGATAAGAGAAATGGGGAGAAATAGGGTTTATATTTATAAACCCTATTTGGTTATTCGGGCGGATCCTGACCCGGATCCGCCTAAGATCCAATAGGCCATAGCGCGGGGAGATCTCGCCAGCTACCTGTGCTATAGGGGAGATCTCACGCTATCTCGTGCGAGACTCAAGCAGTGGTGCGAATGATCAATCTCTTCATAATATTCTCAACTTCCCAACTAAAGCTCTCCCTATCAGCTACCTTGGTCTTCCCATTACTGGAAGAAAGAAGTCACACACGGTATGTTGGAAATTGATAGATCCAACAAAAAAAATGTTGGCCAGATGGAAAGGGAGATGTCTATCTTACGCAGGTGCTAGGTAGAACTCAATTAGTGAATTGGGTCTTACAAGGCAAATTTCAATACTGGGCTAATGGATCCACACTACCTTGCACAATTATTAAAAAGATACAGAGCCTAGTCTACAACTTAATCTGAGATGGGAGAAGATGTAGTAGTTGGGCAAAAATGGTACTCCCAAAGAAGGAAGGTGGAACAGGGGCCATGGATTTCTTTGCCACTAATGCCATAATATTGGTCAAAAGAGCAGAGAGGATGTGGAGTCCTAACAATTCCATACTTGTAGATTGGGTAAAAGTTAGGTATATCAAGGGAGGAAGTATTGAGATAGAGTGAAGATCTACCCTGGACTCCCACATTTGGAAAACAATTCCAGCCAATAAGGAAACCATAGAGAAATGTATAGACTGCATAAGCAACTATAAGATTACTCAAATCCCTCCAAGCATTTAGAGACACCAAGGCCCAAAGGTATCATTCAAGAGATAAAGTCAGGGATCTGGTCCAAAAAGCCCTTCAAATTCTCCATGTTGTTGTTGATAATTAAGGTCAAGAGTCTCAACACATTGACTAGGAAGAAGAGACACTGCAACATCTCTATTTCAACTGTCAATACACTAGATCCCTCTTGCTAGAGTCCACCAGTTATCTTAACAATGCTGTTTGGGCACTCATTGGACAGAAACCTCCCTCACCTTTAATTGACATTAGAATAGGAGATATTATTGGAAGCAATACAAAAATTCACACACAACTCCAGCTATTAGGGCATACACTGGACTATGCTAGCATCTCTTTCCTGGCACATATGGTGTGAAAGGAATAAGAGATTAAAACAACATACCCTAAGACCCCCATAAATTGTCAGCAGAGAAATCTTAAAGGATCGGTCTCGATTATTATGGCATGCCCAATCATTACCATATTTGTTCACTATATCTTGCGCTTTCTGAGGTCTAACTCTTACCTCTAGAATTGTGAAAACTTCAATTGTATTTCTCCTAAATATTCCAAGGAATTTAGTTCCCTAACTAAACTAAGAAAGCCATTAGGGAGTTGCTCCCCTAAGAAAGCCATCAGGGAGTTGCTCCCCTAGTGGGCTTACGGCTGGCCCAGCGTGGTATTGAACACACTTGAATCTGAGTTTATTGCACTTCCCTGCATGAATCTCATTTTTAGCCTCTTAGTGGACTAACCTATCCACTTTTTCCCTCTCTTTATTGGGGTGAGTTGATCCAATTTGGATTGGGTATTATCCTAAGGGATAGAGAGGGTAGTGGTTTTCTGATTGATTTAGCTATTTTGTGCCTCTGTTTATTACTCTGGTTGTGGGTTGTCCTTCTAGATTTAGTATTTGTTGTTGGATGTCTTATGTTTGTCATAGTAACTTGCATTAATGTAAGGAGAATTTTCTCCTTTACTTTCTCCTTTGTCTCTAAGGGGGGTAGGTAGGGTTGACATGAATCTATAGATGCACAATTGTAATAATTAGAAAAGAGAAATTATCAATTTATTATATAAACTACGAGTTTGGATTTAGAATCTCAATACTCACAAACTTAAATAACTTCAGTTTCTTTCACAACTCAATACAGAAGCATAGAAATCTAGAATTCTTACCGCTAGTTTCTTCAATTCTGTAGTTGAGAACAATGATATTAATGTACTTTAAAAAGGAAAATGAATTAGATTAACTTGCATTGTAAATGGCTAAATATTCATTTGGTTCTGCTTGTTATTTTGCTTCCACGGAGGTGTTTGTACCAAAACGTCCTAGTTTTCGGGCAATGCTCATTTTTGTTCGTTTTTCATGAATGAAATTTTAATTCTTTCAAAAAAAAGTGAAGTCACCACCATCTTTGTTCGGATTGTATCATCGATTCATCGTATCGCACTCTCACCTGCAATCATTTTTCCGTACAATCTCTGAAACACTTCACGAAACTCATTAGGTTTAGAGTAGTACTTATGAAACTAGAAAACAATGAGATGGTGGGATACAATCCTCCGCATTTCATAACAGGCTTTTGGATTAAAAAAGCACAAGCTTGGGACAAACAGTAGATCTTTTGCTCACTTTGGAAGAAAGGATGAACTATTTTTAATGTAATTTTATAAGTGATCCAGATGTAAATAATGGGGGAAAGTAAACTCGATCCCTTTTCATTATCAATGAGTACGATATATATACAAGTCAGTATAACAGAAATTAGTTATACTCTATACTACAAATGATAATGAAATTACTAATTAGCCCATAGAAGTAATTAACTATTTATTGTTAAGAATATAGCTATTATGATTAATAGAACTAATTCTAACATATCACTAATAAATTTCAATAGGTTTAAGGTCAGAAACTGTTTATAATGTAATTTCAGCTCCTTTCATCAGGTTTGTCAATGTTACATTTGATTGATAATATTCTGTTTGCTATTTTTCAAAATACTCTTGCAATTACACAAAATTTTTGGTATTACAACTCATTATTTGTGCTCAGATTTTTTTTTCTGGGTGTCGTATAGTTGGTTTCAGAAACTGTGAGTATGAAGCAATCCCACAGTTCTCTCTTTGTTGAGAAACGATCTGTCACAGATAAACTCCAGCAAATCATTACATCGTTAGAATATTTCAGAAGTAAGATTATTCGTGGTAAAGAACAGGTGATTTTATATTAAATTTTGTCGTTTTCGTTTTTCTAGCATTTAGATGATAATTGGGTTTCTAATTGTTCGTTGGTTGGGTCGAGCAGATGAAGACACTTCAGTCTCAAGTACAGAAAGTTTTTTCAGACAATAGGCATGTGGCTACTAACATGGATAAAGAGAAGAGGGAATTAAATTTGTCCGAGAAAGATCTCAAATGGATTTCGTCCTCCATTGAGTCATATGAAAAAGAATTCAAGCTTGGCCAGAGGGAGATCACGAATATGGAGACTGATTTTGATGGTGAAAGGTATATTTTTTCTGGTCTCTATAGTTAAGACTTAAGACCACATTTTTTTTAATCTAATCAGCTTTCTTTGTCAGACTTAGATTCTGCATCCCATTTTTTTTTACTAACTCGCTAACTGTTGATTTTAGTTGTAGCATTTTAATCAAATTGTTTCCATTATTACATTCTTTTTAGATTATGTTAAAAATTGATTTTTTTGTATTTTCCTAATAATTTTCCTGTTTTTTTACTACCACTGGGGAAACAATTAATCAGGGTCGAGGGGAAACAATTCGAAGATGAACTCACTGAACTGAAAAATGAGGTAGATGAGATGAGTGCTGAAAAACGTGAGGCTGCAATCCAGAAATTCCAAGAGGAGATCAAGGAATGCAAAGCGATACTCAAGTGTGGTGTATGCTTTGATCGACCAAAAGAGGTATCCAATCAAGTTTTAGTTAAACCTTATTTTCTAATATATTTAAGATTTTAAAGTCTAAATAACCCACACTATGAAAAAAGAACAAAAGAATCATCTCTAAAGCAAGTAAAGTTATTACATTCACATTTCACAGCCACTTGTTAGTGAAAGCTTGATGATGTGAAATAATTTTAGTCACCAAGCATCCCACCTTTAAATTATAAGTTTTTGAAATGATAAGTTACCAATGAAAATAGTTGTTAGGTCAAAGTATAGTAACTAGTAAGCAATAAGCACCAATTTGGATGATTTAGGATTCTTCTTGGAACCATTTAAATGTATGACATTGTATATGATTTCGGTGATTTTATTGCTGATATGTTTGTTTTCATTCTTTTTTGTATTCTCCCTTTCTATTTTTTAAATTTCAAAGCATTTCTAAAATTGATAAATACTATGTTTCTCTTCTTTTTTCCAGGTGGTAATCACAAAATGTTTCCATCTCTTCTGTTCCAAATGCATTCGAAGGAATCTTGAGATCCGACATAGAAGATGCCCTGGATGTGGATCTGCATTTGGACAGAATGATGTCCGTCAGGTTAACATATGACCTTTGTACGTGGCAACGGATAAATTATACATTCATTTTGTTTCTCTTTATAATTTAAGAATAGCTTTCTTCTTCTTGAGTTTCCAATCTTTGATTCTTTGTACATAAAGAGCTCTCGAAGAGGATTAATTAGTATCTTCTATCTAGACACTAGGAATAAATTATAAATCATGTTCTGTGACTGTTTTACCCACATTTCTCTGCTCTGTTGATCCTTGGACGACATATCAAATTATCAATCTATAATCATCATACATGTTGGTTTTTTTATTTCCTTTTGAAAACTTATGACATTATAAAATGGGGTCATAAAATCTAGTCTTTTAGTTGGAAATTGTAAATCTGGCACTGTTATCGTGTCGATATCTAGTCATTTGAAGTTGATATACAATTGCCATCTGTAGAATCTCATCTATTCTTGTGCTTATCCAAACCATATTCGATCTGGTTTATAAATCCTTATAATGAAGGATCGCCACAACTCACAAGTCACAACATTGAGAAAAATAAGGTATGCTGGCCATCTCTATTGTCCACTCATCCTTTCCACCACGATATTCTCATGTGAAACAAAGGTCGCCGAACCAAAACCCTTCTCACCTCTGCACAACCCACTTCCTCTCTTCATCGCTCTTCAAACCGTGGCGGCAGCAGTCATGTCCAGACATCAGGATGAAGAAAATACGTAATTTCCCTCTTCGGGCTTCTTTGCTGGACAGTCCTGTGATGTGGGTCGGTAGGATGTGTGTTTTCTACGCTCTCATCAAGTCTGGCATTGTTGGAACTGGCAGTGGAATGGCTGGTAAGTGGTAACCCTTCCTTTTTCATGTTTGTTTTTTTTGTATCTGATTCTGATTCTGATGGGGGTTTTGTTTACAGAACAAGATTCTGGGAATAGTAAAGGTGATTATGGTTTTTCCAAGTGGGTGCAGAATTTTGAAGGAAACTCTGGTAAATGCTTTTTTACCCTGACTTGACTGACATTCCTTGAGATTTTAGAGGGCTTGTCATTAATTGTGATTTGGAACAATGTCACATTGTTAATTACATTGTTTATTCTTGAATCAGTTGATGGTGATGATGATGCTAAAGAATCAAATGACAAAAGGAAGCTTGTAAGCAAATGGCATCCAACAACAAAGGGCACTCTTAAGAGGAGTTATAGGGTTCCATCTAAGCTCGCAGGACAGCGTCTTCTTAAATTGATTGCATCTTTACTGTCGGAAGATGACCACTTCATAGATGCCACTTCTCACAAGGTTATGTTTATGTAATTCTGTTATCTGCTAAGCAGCTATTTGTTTGATTTAAGTTGTGAATTGGGGTTCATTTTGTGTGTTTTATTAATTTTTATAGGGTTGTCAAATAAGAAGGGAGAGTGCACACGGTGAGAGTGTGTGTTGCAACAACATAAGAGCTTTGTTCGACGAACTTCCAACTCCACACATGGTTGTGGAAATAACGCCTTTCCCGACCGGACCTCTAACCGATAAGGACTACACCAAAGCTGAGAAGCTTGAGAAGGTGCTTAGATCGACGTCTTCCATTTGAAACAGCTTTGGCACCCATTAAGGTATAATTAGTCACACTGTCAAACTACTTGACCCTTTTCGATAGTTTATTTAGATCATGAAACCTTCAATCTCTTTGAATATACTCCACACAACTGCCAGTCTTCCATGTTTCCAAGTGTGAGTAACGATAGTGGTTCTGTGGAGAAAACACAACTAATAAGTAGCCAACTGAATTGCCATGAAACTTTAAGATTCACAAGTGTGTAAAGAAAACTGTGGGTTGCTGTTGATGCTGTTTTCAAGATTTTAACCTCCTCCCCCAAACCCTCAAACTTGAGTAGAATACCCATCATTTGGGGGCTGGATTTGGTTATAGTGAGATAAGTAGATACCAATTCTTACTTCTTACTTGTGTTTTTGTTTGATTGAGAAGTGGATTGGTGCCATGTCTATAATCTTCTTAAAATTTTCCATTGCAACTTCAATTGATTTCTTGGATTACACACAACTATATTGTTGCCATAGATAAGATAGGATTCTACAAGGGGTTAGGAGTTAGGATTTGTCCGAAATTTGGTCATTGCTACGATGGATATCCGAATTCCGTCTAGCAGACCTACTTATAATATTAGGAAGAGGATTTGGTGTGGTGTGATTTGATCAAATTTTCTTCTATAACCATACATAACCCATCACTTATACATTTTTTTTCTAAACACAATCCATCCATCACTTACACTATTCACCATTTATCCCTAATACCTTTCTTTTAAACCTTTTCTTCTTTAACACTCTTCTTTCTTTTTTTCTTTCCCTAATTTCTTTCACCAAACTCATTTTTCTTCATCTCCTTTCTCCGATTATCACGGTCGCCTATTTGAAATGTTGTTGAATCCCTGCAAAGATGGTTTCATCGTGTGCGCTCAAAACGCCCACAGAGCTCGGCCATCCTATCCATGGTCTTATGTAAGATTTTTCCATCTACTCCCATCACATTCTTGTATCTACCACCTACTTCATCTGCTTCCTTCCTTTCTTCTCATCACTTCATTTTTTTCATTTCATTCCTTTTACATGATTGCATTCATGACTGTTGAGGTTGTGAATTATTACAGTTAAATTGACAGAGGATTTGATCATAGTTCAAAAAAACGAAAAACGCTTCGGAAGAGCTTTTTCGCTTTGGCAACTTGCCAGAAGTATTTTAGTAATATCTTGTAAAAATACATATAAAATCTATAGAAAAAAAATAAAAATACAACTACAATTAAATCAAGCTAAAATCTGAAAGTGAGATAAGAGTGTTTAAATTTAAGTTAGAATAGAAAAAAAACTATATTAGGATGATCAAAAGGTAGAGAAGAGAGAACGCGAGAGATGCTCGAGTATATTATATTGAGAATAATCTTTACTTGTTACATGTGTAGACGTCACTATGTATATATGTGTTGAGGGACCAATTGTAGTCGCGTCTTTGTGATTTTAGTAATCCTATCCGTTAGTTTGTACCAAAAAATTTTACATCTAGTATCTTATCCCTCACCCTCTCCTTCACAAAGTGATAGTTCATAGCAGATCGGCAGAATCAGTGAACAAGATCAAGAGCAACGATTGGGAACCGCACTTCCTGGGAGTACTCAAACTCCATGATTTATCTGCAATAATAGACGAACCAGATCAAAAGCCGGAGGACACAGGAGAAGCGAACACAGACTATAAAAAGTGGCTGAAATCAGACCAACTAGTCCTCACCTGGATTAGATCAACTGTGTCACCATCGGTCCAAGCCATGATTCTGCACTGCGTAACCGCAAAGGAAGCATGACATCTACTCGACCGATTCTTATCTCCGTTGTGCAGCATCCATCTAAAATCACTCCGAACAAAGCTCCGTGCAACAAAGAAAAAGCCTGAGGTTTCAATGTCTGAATACTTGATGGACGTACGAGCCACCATGTATGCTTTGCGAGCTGCAGGATCCTCCATAGAAATAATTGGGTACGTCGTCGACGGACTTGATGATACGTACAAAAGTTTTCTCACCCACATTCACTTCAATCCAACGACATCCTTTGACACACTGGTGAGCCATCTTCTTCAAGAAGAAGATCTACTTAAAAGAACAGAGCAACCAACAACTCCTGCAGCCTTCGCTGCTACTACTGGAACCAACATTATAGCGCAACAAGCAACTAGCAACCATCCAAATCAGTCGCAGCCACAAAACCACTATCAAAATCAATTTCGAGGACGATTCAGGGGACGTGGAAGATTTCGAGGGGGAAGATCCCATGGGGGGCGATTTTACAGGGGACCCAACTCGCACTATCAACCAAATACAAACACCACCCGCGTGCACCAATTTATAATGCACCCCCACCCAACTACAGACACCCTGATCACTTCTCACCGATCCACTGCTTCCGAGACCAGCCTCCATCGGGGATCAAATATGTCAAATCTGCAATCGTGCCGGTCACACAACTCGCAACTGCAACAATCGCCGCAATTTCGCTTACAACACCTGGCTGATCGGCGACGACATGAGCACAATGTCACTCAACAGCAGTGCTCCGTCAGTGAACTCAGAGCATTCCTGGTGTCTGGACAGTGGCGTGTCGAATCATACGACGCCCTCTCTCAACAGCTTCTCCAACTCCCAGCCTTACCAAGGTAAGGATTCCGCCATGGTCGGAAACGACTCCCAACTCCCCATCCTAAGGGAGGATACTATCTCAATTCCAACCTCCTCCGGTCCTATTTCTATCCCCAATGTTCTATACGTACCAGGCCTACATAAAAATTTACTGTCGATTCATTCTCTTTCAAATGATCTGAATTATGTTGTTTTCTTTGATAATGTTGGGTTCACTGTCAAGGCCAAGGTGACGGGAGCTACTATGATGCGTTGCAGTAGCGGCCAAGGCCTATATCATCTGGAAACCTCAACGGCAGGCGAAATCAACAAACGAGCACTCGCCTGCACAAGAGCTACTCCAGTGATATGGCATCGTCGGTTGGGCCATCTGGCACAACCGACTCTATCCAGCATTTTAAATTTTCCGTCCCCATCGTCAGTTGATCGTCGACCGTCAACCCTTCCGTTTTGTCGAATCTGCGCGCTAAACAAAGGAAGGAGACCGACCTTTCGCAATCGCACCTACACAGCCAGGGAACCACTGGAAATCCTCCACATTGACCTTTGGGGGCCGGCCCCGGTCATCTCCAGAGAGGGGTTCAAATACTATGCTTGTATAGTAGATGACCACTCTAGATTTACGTGGTTCCTCCCTCTCACCCAAAAATCTGATTTCACCTCTCAGTTCATTTTCTTTTGTAATCTGGTTGAACGATCTTTTAATTTCAAAATTAAAACTATTCAGTGTGATGCCGACGGCGAGTTCGTCGGTCACACTCTTCAAAATTTTCTATCCAAACAAGGCATCCGGCAAAGATTCTCCTGTCCGTACACGCCACAATAAAATGGCGTGGCCGAACGGAAACACGGTCATATCGGCAATGTTGGGCGATGCTTCCTTCATCAAGCATCACTGCCGGCAGAGATGTGGGCAGATGCCTACTCAAGCGCGGCATTTGTAATTAATCGCCTCCCATCAGGTACAATTGAAAACAAGTCACCCTAGCTATCAAATCCTATTCCGTCGTGATCCAGACTACTCTCTACTACGTACAATTGGCTGTCTGTGTTTTCCGATCACTCCCAATACACAGAGAACGAAGCTTCAAAATGTATCCACCCAATGCGTCTTCAACAGCTACTCCATATCACACAAAGGGTACAAATGCAGAGATCTAACAACAGGAAAGATCACGATCTCCAGGCACGTCATTTTTGACGAAAATACGTTTCCTCTTCAACTGACATCAACAACAACCCAAAAAGACGTACCAACAGAGCAACACTTCCGACAGCTAACACTAGCGTTACTGCCGTCACCCACACAATCAAGTACAACATGGACTAACGTCCCAGCATCGTCAGAAGACCATCAACGAGTCCCAACTGCAAATCGCGATCAATGGTCAGAGAGGCGTGCTCCGACTCAAGCAGAAGAAGAGAGGTCAGAAGGACGTCCACAGACAGATATCAATTTCGAAATTGGAACAACATCGAATCAGAATGCGACTGCAGCAACTGATGTACCGATCGCCTGTCAAACGCACAACCTAAGACGGTCGGGCAGAACAAGGACGTCACCAGCCTGGATGAAAGACTATGATCTAAGAACAGAGCATCACGGAACAAAGCGCCTAAATCTCTCGATTACAGTGACCAAATTAAATATCGGGTCCAACAAAAACCTACCGAACGGGTCACCCAAATCGACAAACAACAGATCCGGCAAACAATTCCAAACCTAGTCGCCCAATTCAAACACCAACAAACCCAAGTACCCAAATTCAAATATCGGGCTCCCCAACTCACAAACCGAAAGACTTACCAATTACCCGAATAGAAACATCTGCAACAACCACTTGAATCATCGGAAAAACTGCAACTTAACAGCCACCGGAGGAACTGAACCCACCTATGTCAAAGAAGCGCTAAACATCCCATCATGGACTATGGCAATGGGAGAAGAAATCAATGCCCTAGCGATCAACAATACATGGAAGCTAGTTCCTCGGCAGCAATGGATGAATGTCGTCGGTTCCAGATGGGTGTTCAGAACGAAACAGAATTCCGACGGCACGCTCGACAGATACAAAGCTCGTCTTGTAGCCAAAAGGTTCCATCAGAAACACGGGGAGGACTATGATCTTACATACAGCCCCGTCGTTAAAGCAGCAACTATAAGAACAATCCTTGCATTAGCCACGTCAAGGCAGTGGAAGCTCCACCATCTGGATATTTGCAATGCCTTCCTCAACGACAACTTGGTGGAGACAGTGTTCAAGGAACAACCGCCGGGGTTCACAAACAAATTCACAACTGCCAAATCGCACGTCTGTCACTTATAGAAAGCCATCTACGGACTGAAGCAGGCACCAAGAGCATGGTACCAAAGATTGAAGGAATTCCTTCACGAATGCAAATTCTTTAACTCAACGGCAGATTCATCGTTATTTATCAGACTAAATCAAGGACGGACAGTATACGTATTAATCTATATGGACGATTTTGTGATCACAGGGGAATGTAAAGCAGAGGTGCGAGATTTTATCCAAGCCGTCTGCAAACAATTCAGATGCAGAGATTTGGGGGAACTCTCATACTTCCTGGGATTGGAAATGAGAAGCTCAGCGACAACAACAAAGATAACGTAAAAGAAATACGCAACGGATCTCCTGGAAAAATTCAAGATGACAGATTTGAAACCGGTCTCCACGCCAGCAACACCAAATTCACACCTATCGGCAAATTCTGGAACGCCCATTGAAGATCCAACATCCTACCGCAGTCTGGTCGGAGGATTACAATATCTTAGCATCACCCGACCGGATATCGCATTTGCTGTAAATCAAGTTTGCAAGTTCATGCAAACTCCAACAACAACCCACTGGCAGGCGGCCAAGAGGATTCTTCGATACATTAAAGGAACTATAGAATTCGGGCTTGTTTACAGGAGATCACCTTCGACAGACTTGAACATCTTAGTCGACTCAGACTGGGCAGGAGATCCAGACGATCGACGCTCTACTACAGGCTCATGTGTATTTCTAGGACCCAATCTGGTGGCCTGGATGTCGAAGAAACAGCCGACCATCTCTCGATCGAGCGCAGAGACCGAATACAGAGCGATCGCCCACGTGACTGCGGAACTCAGGTGGTTCTGCTCGCTGCTCAGGGAACTCGGAGTTCATCTTCGAAACACTCCGATCATTCACACAGACAGTAGGTCCGCGATCTTCATGGCCACCAACCCGGTAATCCAAACAAAGACGCGCCATATTGAAATTGACTATCACTTTATCAGGGAATTCATCATCCGAGGCGATATTTATCTGAAATTTGTCCACTCCGAGAATCAGACGGCGGATTTGTTCGCGAAGGCTCTTTCGGCGTCACATTTCTATCGGCACCGACAACGTCTTCAACTCGCCGGCGATGAAGGTGGGTGTCAGGGAGAAGAATGAAAATAACCCCATAAGGGTATAATACAAATATTAAGTTACAGAGGTAACAAAGACAAATAACCCCACCCCATAAGAGTAAATGCATAAATAACCCCATAAGGGGATGTATAAATACAGTAGTTACACTTGTAATAAAATAAGGCAATTAATTCCAACTCTACTATCTATCTCATCTCTTTCTTCTCAGATCATCACATCCAAACCTTGGTCTTCTCCTCCGACCATCAATTTCCGATCTAATCTACTTCTCAACAAAAGGTTGGTTTCCCTAGGGTTTTAGGTATCAAGAAGCAGAAGAAAAATAAAGTGTTTGAACAGTAAAAATTACATCAAGATTATTTTAAATGCCCAATTGAGTGTTGAATAGATTTTTCATTAATTATTTTAAATACATGTTTCATTAATCAATTGGTCCAACATTTTATTTCACAGCACTAGTAATTTTACTGTAGAGAAGACTTTCAACACACACAAAGTCGATAGATAGATCAATGTAGTTGATGTCATCTTTCCAATATCAGTCAAACTTGATCGATCCTAATGTTTGTTGGAGTTGTTGAACAATCAATCAGTGTTTGAGATTTGGATAGTTAGTTTAAAAACCAACCCAATGATCGATTTATCTTAAATTCTAATAAATTCACTAACTAGCTCCATTTCTATATATATTATTCTTCAATTCACTACACCTCTATTATCTTTAAATATAATATTTTTTTAGTTTTTTTATACTCGAGCCGAACCGAGCTTGGCATGTCCAAACTCAAGCTCGGCTCGTTAAGCTAAACGAGCTTGATGATTGGGTTCAGGCTTGCGAGCCGTCGGGTTTTATTTGACACCCTACTCCCCATCAAGTAATCTCATAAGTTTAATTTCGAATGATATATTTCTATAAGATATAAAAATATCTACGGACAAGGGATGAAAAAGGGCTGATGCTGTGTCTGATCAATCCATTCCGCAACGTCTCTATGATGAGTATTTCAATCTCATTCTTCTGGCGGTGTGGACAGCGTAGTATGGATCGGATGAACATTCACTGGTTCAGATCCTGACAGTAGCGGTGTTTTGTTGTTCTGCCTGACGATAGCTTTCAGGCCACAGACTTCCCTCTTCGGATATTGGCTCCTCGCTTCATAATTGTCAATCGATTTCCTCTTTTGCAGTTAATTTTTATAATCCTGATTTTGAAATCTCCGTATCCACCAGATGTAGATCACCTTGTAAACAAATTCTTTTCTCACCTTCAGGGAATTCCATGGTTAATTCTCTATGATCTGGGGTAACTGGTTCCAGTTTTCTCAGTCACTGAATTTCCAATATAATATTGGCTCCACCCATCGCGAGCACGAATAAGTCCTCTACGATACTTGGCATTCTGTATTGAAATCGCAACTTGATGACAAACCTCCTTGCAAACAAAAAATTCATCGCTTCTGATGAATACCTTGAATGTAACTCTTGAATTTCGTATCCCAACCGATTCGCCACTGACTCCTGGATGAACTTATGAGTGCTACCGCTATCGATGAGCATTGATAGAGGTTTGCCTTGCACCCATCCCATTACGCGGATAGTCCTTGGATTAAAAATACCTGAAAAAGCATGTACGCTTATCTCCGTGGTAGTCGCAGAATTTCCCACCACCTCTTTCAATTCTTCCTGTTGTTCTAAGCTTTTCAACCAAGCATTCTATCCCAATGCCCATCCTAAAAAGACGGTCCTTGCACTTATGTCCTGGCGCACAGGACTCATCACAGTTAAAGCACAACTCCTTCATTACGCGTTCTACTCTTTCTTCCGCAGTTAAAATTTTACGTACGATCTTTCTTAATTTCACTAAACCACTCGCTTCTCCTGTTTCTGTCTTTTCCACAGGAAAATTTCAATTAATGTAAGTATATCGAAATCAACGACTAACGATCTTGCTTCCCTGATTTGGATCCAGTCAAAACCTGAAACATGCCCATGAAGATTAAAATGTTTAGAGTCGTTCCCAACTACGGTTTTGAATACTTCGGACTAAACCTAATAGTTATTACAACAACTTATAACCAATTTATTAACAAAATTCTATCTAATAATAGACGACTATCCAGTTTACGATGACGCTCTTCGTCTGATTGTGGTGTTTGAATCTTTTGGAACAATATCCAAATCCTCCTTGAGTCGTTCGACAATTCTACTCAAGTCTAATACCACCATCACACCTAATTCTTATTTAAACATAACCAGTATCAGGTATATACTATCTCCATGTGGTTTGCTGCCGCCACCTGATCTTGGTCCTTCAAATTTGATCTGACAGTTGATTAAAGTAACAACGGGATTGACATCTACCCTCAAATCGTCGATTATGAAGGGTTACTCGCGTTCAGTCTGAGCATTATAATGACTGCCATTATGACCTGGGCACGATCTTTACTGCACCTCCCAAAACCCTATAAAAGGAGACCTCCGAGGTTCATCTAAGACATCAGTTCGATCTTTTCTAAAACGTGAATCACGTAGCCATCGTCGATTTTCTCTCCTGAAGACTTGACGTAGAACGTGCGTCGTAGATCTCAGAGTCTCTGACACGAGAAGATAGGCGCCGCTCGCACCACCGGGAGCGGTGAAAGGATATTTCGTTTATCATCAGCTTGGATCGGACAGAAATTTTAATAGCAATTGTGATAAATTATGTTAAATTTATTTTGTACATTGGTGATTAAAGTTAATGATGCATGATTCCATGATTATATACTAATTTAAGATAATCGACAACCGTGTGGAACGAAAAAGTCTTAATTGGGGAAGATCATAGTTCATAGGTCAAAGTTTATGACATTTTGACCGTGTGTGAATTTGTTTATCTTTCCCGATATAAAATAGAATCGCCGCCGTCACTAATTAATCCGGTCTTCAGATCAAATTAATCTGGCAACAGACTGATTGAGGTGATGGGTGGATGTCTGACGCAACCCCAAGTGGAGAACGTAACGACACCTAATCGGACTCCGGTAAGGAAACAAGAGGTGCCGTCGAAAGAGACCTTGGCGGCGGATCTATCATCGTCTCTCGTGGGTACCCATCTTTACAACTTCTCTCTGGAGGAGCTGAAGGTCGTTCTCCGCAGCTTCAACGCTAGCAGTTTCCTCGGAGAAGGTGGGTTCGGATCTGTGTATAAAGGGTTTTTAGATGATAAGGTGAGACCTGGTCTGAAGCCTCAGTCAGTCGCCGTCAAAGTGTTGGATCTTGATGGCTCCCAAGGTCATAAAGAGTGGCTGGTACGTACATAAAATCCTTATCAGTTATCGTCCGTTCATCATTACAGGATTTACAGTCAGTTATATTGCAGACGGAGGTGATGGTGCTTGGGCAATTGAGACATCCACACCTGGTGAAGCTCGTCGGATACTGCTACGAGGATGAACACCGGCTGCTAATCTACGAGTTCATGAACAGAGGTAGCTTGGAGAATCATCTCTTCCGAAGTAAGTTCCGGTCATTAATTGATGGACGTACTTTTTAATTTTACGATTATTAATTATTCATGATCCGATGATCGATCGATCTACAGACTACCTCGGAACACTGCCGTGGAAGATCCGAATGGAAATCGCATTGGGCGCCGCCAAAGGTCTACGATTTCTCCACGAGTCCGACCAACAGGTCATCTACCGCGATTTCAAGGCTTCCAACATCTTACTCGACAACAACTTCAAACCAAAGCTGTCGGATTTCGGTCTGGCGAAAGACGGCCCTCAAGGCGACGAAACACACGTGTCGACCCGCGTCATGGGAACACAAGGCTACGCGGCGCCGGAGTACATAATGACCGGACATCTTACGACGAAAAGCGACGTTTATAGCTTCGGCGTCGTGCTCTTGGAGCTTCTAACTGGCCGGAGATCCTTCGACAAAACACGGCCGGCGAGGGAACAGGATCTAGTGGATTGGGTAAAGTCATGTTTGAAAGATCCACGGAGGATTTGTAGGATAATGGATCCCAGTCTTGAAGGACAGTACTCGACAAAAGCTGCTCACAGAGCAGCATCGTTGGGTTTGCAGTGTTTAAGCCATCACTCTAGAAATAGACCCACAATGTCGGAGATCGTCACTGCGATCGAACCACTTGTGGATTACACCAATGACCACTCCGGTACCTTTGTGTTTACTGCGGTGGACGAATCGTCGTCGAGGAATCAGAACACTATCAAAGAGAAACATTAGACGGAGAACATCATCGGAGTTTACCACCAGTCACTGTGCTGGTACCGATTCCGGTGATTGAACCGCGGGTGGCGCTCACAAAGTAAATGTTTTTTTTAATCACACCGACAAAATCACATCACAATGATTACATATACTATCATTTTTTAATGTCTTTAAAGTTAAAAAAAACACAACACTCAAAGTCTTAAAGTGATTTCTTTAAAGACTTTACTGATCTGCCATCATTTTGACATTTTATCTGATTGTCGGATTTATTTATTTATTTATTTTTAAGTAGGCGATTGGAATTGAAATAAAAGGAAATAAAAAATCATACAGAAATTTAAATAACAGAATTTGTTTTCATTTTCTCATTCTCCAATTTGTCTTTTCTTGTCTTAAAAAAATATCACTTCTATGACATCACCTTAATTTGCTGCCCTAACGTCACTGTCTCCGTCATTAAGGGATTCCCAAATGATCTTGATGACAATGGGAGGTTGGGGTCCCGTGTACCAACCTTTTGTGACATTGATAACGACTCATTTCGAAAACTCTATCACATTCGCTCACCTGAAGCACTTACTACACATTCGCTCGGCTTAATCGATGGACTTGGGCTGGGCCGTTAAGCTCGGACTCTCGAACTCAACGAGCCGAGACTGAGCCTAAAGCTCAAGTTTGCTAAGCTTAACAAGCCGAGTTCGAGTTTCGACATTCCAAGCTCGGCTCGTTAAGCTCGATGGGTTAGGTAAGAAGTATAAAAAAAATATTATATTTAAAGAGAATGGAGGTGTAACACAGATGGTAAAAGGTTTGCTTAGTATGCAAAAGATCATGAGTTCGATCCCTCATGTTTTCAAATTATTTATTTTAACCCATGCAGGCTCGTGAGCTTCGAGCCAGAGCTTGACAATTCTTAAAACGAGCCGAGCCTTGATAACTTCTTAACGAGCCGAGCTTGAGCCTGACTCCATAAGCAAAAGCTCAACACAACTCGGCTCGTTTGCAGTGTCGAGGCTCATGTTGCTTTTAAAACAAAGAAGAGGATCGTCGGGAGAAAGCTCTATGCCAAATATGTTAAAAAAAAAAAGGACATAAAGCAAACGACTGTTACCATAGAGTGAATTTTGATAGGTTTCTAACCGCAAATCACTCGCGAGGATTGGTACCGGTGGGATTGAATAACTCAGGCCAGACCGACCAAAGCACAACTCCTTCCACAAATATTGTGGTCACATCTCTGGTTCCTTCCATTTGATATCTTGTTACCGACGCTACCATGCGCATAGTGAATTCAGGTAAATTCATCAACAATTTTATCGAATACAAGGGTAAAGAGACAAATGGTAATAGTATGAAAATAGAGAAAGTTGGGATCGAAAGATTATAGCATCTGATATAATTCTTAAAGAGATTCTTCTAGTTCCAGAGACATCACGGAACTTATTATTTATTCACCAATTATGTGTTGATAATTAGGTATATGTCAAATTTGATAAACGGAAGGTGGTGGCCGATCCACTGTCTTCAAACTGATGAAATCTTGACCGAAGGAAACATAGTAGGAGGATTATACAAGATAACTCTGGACGTGAATAAGTGTCATCAAGCTTTAACAACGGAGAAGATAGGAGACAATCTGTAGCATGCTAGGATGGGACACCTAAATGAAAGATCAATTAAAGAGTTAGTTAATAAGTCTGGTCTACTAGTTGTAAAGAAATAAAGAACTTTGATTCATGTTTGATTCAGAAATCTCATAATCTTCCGCGTGAAGTTAGACAGTTAGTATTAGTTTATATTCACCTTTGCAGCTTATATTTTCCGATATATAGGGTCTTGCTTCGGTAGAGTCTATTGGGGGTTATAAATACTATTTGAATTTCGTTGATGTTGCTTTCAATTTTAATTGGGTTTATCCTTTAAAAAGAAAATAGGAAGTCAATAAAGGAATTACAAGAGAATCGGTAAGTAAAAGGTCAAGTGAGGGTTTAAGGAATTTAAACAGATCTGCAAATAATCTGTCTTAACTCTCACAGGACCTAAATATAATAAACAACACTTATAAAATTATTTGATAATTTATCATCAAGTTTTACTGTGCAGACAAAATGACCAAGACTCAGAGAAAGGATTCAATGAAGTCGAGGGTCATGACTGCAAAAATTTCAATTATATTCGAGTGGGCTAATTAAACGAGTGGGCCGAGTCCGGAGTATAATTGGTCCATTAGATAATAGAATTGTAATTAAAATCTGTTGTAAAATTAGCTATAAGTAAATATGTTTAGTGTTGTAATTAATGACACAAGTTTAATGAAAATTAAACCTCTTCTAAGTACACTAGTACAAATGAAAATAACTACTACTGTTACAGTAGTTTAGACCTAAGTTCTTCCCCAATCCGTTTGCCACCACCGCGTCTGGCCAATCCCGGCCAGTTCTCCTCGCGATACTATCGTCATTGTCTCCTCGGCTCCGACTACGTCAGATAATATGGTTTCAGTAGGTCACGATGTCAATGTCGACTTTAATTCCGCAATGCACAACTTTGGAGATTCTGAAGATTCGCAATCATCATCAAGAAACACCTACAATCAATACACTTCTTCGAATTCTTCTAGTTCTGAAGGCAAAAGAAGATTTTTTAGGGCTTCAAGAAAGAAAGCCAAGAAATCTGTAAATAAAAAGAAGGTGGTTGCTGAAAAGGAATCTCATACTGCAAAGAAAGAAGTTTCAAGAAAATCTCCTTATTTCGTCACTGCTGAAGATCATCCAGGTGCCTAAATGGTCGTTGACAAGCTCAAAGGGGAGGCCAATTATGTTGCTTGGGCAAATTCCATGAAGCTTTCTTTAGTCTTAAGAAAAAAGACTGCTTTTATTAATGGAAAAATAAATAAATAAACCAATTGATGAAACAGGGACTAAATTTGAAGATTGGGAGTTAATGGGTTGGTACTCTCATGGATCATTAATGGAGTAAGCTCTCAAATTGCTTCCACTCTGATTCACAAAGAGACTGCGTATGAAACTTGGGCAGAGCTTCAAGAAAGATACAAATAGAAGAATGCCCCTAAAGCCAGCCAATTAAGGTATGAGATTAATACCTTAACTCAGGCAAGTGATTCTGTTTCCATTTATTTCGATAAATTCAAATGTTTGTGGGATCAATACATAGAAATTGAAAAGCCTGAATATAAATTTTGCACATCATGTGTACCAATTTACAATAAGAAAATAGAGAAGGATATGACTCACCAATTCCTTCTAGGGCTTAATGAGGATTTTATGATCTTGAGAAGCCAAATCCTAACATATACTGAATTGCCTTCCATGAATCAAATCTTCTCACTAGTCATACAAGAGGAAAAACAAAAATCAAACCTTAAAGAGAAGATAGGAGGTAGCTTATCTGCAATGTTTGCAAAAAATAATGCTAAGAAAAAAAGAACCTAAGAAAAAGGGGATATATGGTAAAAATGGCAAGAAACTTGATAATTGCAAATTTTTTGGTCACATTAGGGAGAATTGCTTCCATATAGTAGGTTTTCCAAATAATAAGAAGAAAAACTACAAAAAGACTAGTGGGACTGCCAATCAAGCAAACACCTCAACAAATGTGCCCAATTTGAACAATGAAGAGCTATTGCTCCTCAAGGATTTATTAAGTAAATCCACAGATATGTCATTTTCTTTTAATACTTTAAATTATAATAATTCATGGATCATTGATACTGGGATATCCCAACATATGACTGGGAACCCAATTTTTTTTGATAAAACTCCAAAAATAGAAAATGGTCATTATGTGACCATTCCTAGTGGAAAGGTTATGTCAATTGGAGACATAACTCTTACTGAAAATTTAATTCTCAAAAATGTGTTATACATACAACAATTTAAAGTAAATTTAATATCAGTCCATAAAATAGCAAGTGACTCAAATTTAAATGTGATTTTTAACAAAGATGAGTGTAATTTTCAGGAAAACAAGTCAGGGAGAGTGATTGGACAGGATGAGTCTAGAGAAGGACTCTACTTCCTTAAGTCTCAATCCCATGACTTTGCTAATTCAGCCATAAACTTTGAGACTTGGCACAAGAGGCCAGGGCATATCTCAAGAGACAAGTTAAAGGCATTGATCAAGGCTGAGTGCATAGATACTAGAGGAAATATTTTAAATTCTGAAAATAAAAATTGTAAAATAGTGGATGATTGTATGTTTTTGAATAAATTTTCTTCAAAAATAAATAAAGATCTTTTGAAAATAAAAGAAAATTGTGATGTTTGTCCACTTGCAAAACAAACTAAATTAAAATATGAAAATAGCTCATCCAAATCCAATTTTATTTTTGATTTAATTCATATAGATATTTGGGGTAAATTCTCAATCACAACCCATGATGGGTTTTGCTTTTTCTTAACAATAGTAGAAGATCTAAGTAGAGTAACTTGGACCTTTCTATTAAAATCCAAGGATATGGTTTTAGGATGTATAAAAACATTCATAACTAGAGTTAAGAATATCTTTGACAAAAACATTAAAACTATTAAAAGTGATAATGGAGGTGAGTTCACCTCACACTCTTTTAGAAAAACATTAGAAAAGTATGGAATAACTCATCAGTTCACTTATCCATACACACCTCAACAAAATGTCATTGTTGAGAGGAAACATAGACATCTATTAGAAATAGCTAGAGCCCTACACTTCCAAGGAGGAATTCCTCTAACATATTGGGGGGAGTGTGTTTTAACAGCTACTCACATAATAAATAGAGTCCCATCTAAAGTTTTAAAAAATAAAACACCATATGAAGTGCTTAACAACAAAGCACCAAGCTATAACACAATGAAAACATCTGGTTGCTTATGCTATGCAACAACCAATATTAGAGAGCATAAATTCTCTCCAAGAACTTTCAAAGACATTTTTATGGGATATCCTTCCAATACAAAAGGATATGTGATATTAGATATAGAAATTAAAAAATTTCATATTTCTAGAAATGTGATTTTTAGGGAAGGCATTTTCCCATTTAAAGAAGGTGTTTTTGAAAATAACTCATCTCAAACACAATATTCAAAACTATATGAAGAAATATACAATAGAATCATACATGAATACTATAATTCCAAAACCAAAAATAAAACTATAAAAGAAACTGAAAATGACATCTCCTCACATACAAAATCAGAATCTCAAATATTTGAAAAAACAGAGAAATTGAGTTCAGAAAATAAAGGTTCAGTTATACCTGACCAAAATAAAGAGAGGAGAATGGCATCTTCAGACTATAAAGGAAGATTAAAATTCCAAAATAAAAAAAGAAATGAGTCAATCCAAACTCAATTTTCAAAAAATAACCTAAAACAAAGCAAAACATATAAGGATTCATTAGAAACCAATAAAAATAGGCAATCTAATGAAATTCCACATATAAATGCTCAAATAAATCAGAAAGATGATAGTTCATATCATGAAATAATTCAAAATCTGAACCATGGAGTTCAGGAAAATTCAGATGCTCCCCTGGACATTGTTTATAACTATTCAGACAGGAATATGAAGGAAATACCTTCAAATTATAATTCAGACCATTTTGAATCTATAAATTCCAAAATAGCTCAAAAAGAGGCTATTTTAAGTCATGAACAAACTCACACATCTAAACATAAAATCCAAGGGATTTTAAACAGAAATATCAATCCCCTGGACACTGGTTCTAACCAGCCAGACAGAAACATGAAGGAAATACCTTCAAAAGCTAATTCAGACCATTCTGAATTCATAAACCATAAAACAGCTAAAAAAAATCCTAGAAACCAGGTCCATACACCTAAAAACAATGTTCAAGGGATGTTAAACAAAAACAAGAATCCCCTGGACTCTATTTCTGTCCAAACAGGCAGGAATTCAGAAAAAAATAGGCTCTAATGCCTTAAATCAAAACAATACCAAAATATTAAATCAAAGTTATAACAATCAAGGAAATAGGATAATAGTTGGAAACAAAAATAATGATGTCCAAACAAGGCACTCAAAAACATTTTCAGACTGTGAACAAACTCAAAACTTGAGCTTCAAACAGTCTGAAAATCCCAACTCTGGATAGCAAAATCCTATTTTTGAAAACAATGATCTAATTCAGTAAAATTGCAGTTTAGAACCTGTTTTTTAAAATAATTCAGAGGCTTTAGAATCCAGTTCAAGCCATCCACTTAGAGAATCAAAAGAAAGATTTTTTGACTCTATTAAAGCAAACAATCAAAATACCATTTTAAAACAACCAAACAAAAACTCAAAGAATCCCCATTTGGAATCCACAAGAGCAAATGCTCTGAACAATGACTTAAGGCAGTCAAATAACAACTCAAGATAAAATTCTCTTGAATTTTCAGAACAAAACACTCTGGACAGGGGTATTAAAACAGGAAACCAAGAGTTTTCTCAAAATGAAAAAAATCAAAGAATTAGTTTGCATGGCAGGAAAATAATAAAACCAAAGCAACTTCAAGATTATTATCTTGAAGATGAAAAAGATTTCCATGAGCCAAGATATCCCATGAGCAATCATGTATCCTAACATAGGACAAGCAAACAACAAAAATACTTTTTGAAACAAATAACTATATATGATGAGCCTAACTCTTTTAATGAAGCTTCAAAAGACCCAAATTGGGTTGAAGCAATGCAAAAAAAGATGAAAGCTCTCATGGAAAACAATACATAGACTCTAGCAAATCTTCCAAAGGATAGGAAATCCATAGGGTCAAAATGGATTTATAAAATAAAATATAAACCAAATGATGATATAGAAAGGTATAAAGCAAGGCTAGTAGCCAAAGGCTTTACCCAAAAGGAAGGTTTTGATTTTTTTGAAATCTTTGCACCAGTGGTCAAGATGGTCACAATTAAAACAATCATAGATGTGGCAGTTATGAAAAATTGGAATTTATATCAATTAGATGTTAATAATGCTTTTCTTCATGGTGAGTTAAATGAAGAAGTATATCTAAGGCCATCTCAAGGTCTTATAAAAGAAGGAGATGAAAGGGTGTGTAAACTAAACAAATCACTTTATGGGTTAAAGCAAGCCTCAAGGAATTGGTTTGAGAAATTAAGAGGGATTCTAATAGAACTTGGTTTTAGTCAAACCAAATCAGATTATTCCTTATTCATCAGAGAGAAAAATTAAAATATAATGTATCTCATTGTGTATGTAGATGACATCATAATAACAGGGAGTAATGAAGTGAAAGTCCAATTAGAAAACCAATTTAAACTAAAAGATCTAGGAAGGCTAAATTACTTTCTAGGTATTGAGGTCTCATATTCTGAAAAAGGGATATATCTTTTACAAAGAAAGTATGCCTTGGGCATTTTAGAGGAATGTGGGCTCTCAGGAGCAAAACCTTTTCTAATACCTATGGAAAAACACATAGACCTTAAAAATGATAAATCAATAAAAATTCAAAACCCAACATTCTATAGGAAGATAGTAGGGAAACTAATATACCTAAACATAACCAGACCAGATCTTAGTTTCCCAGTGAATTGGCTAAGTCAATTCATGCATGAGCCAAAAGAGGTGCATCTCCAAGTTTTATTCAAACTAGTCAGATATATCAAAAATGCACCTGGTCAGGGTTTGATATATGGCAAAACACACAATATGACCTTACAAGCATACTATGATGCTGATTGGACATCTTGCCAAATAAGTAGAAAGTCACTAACAAGGTTTTGCATAATGTTAGGAGACTCATTAATCTTATGAAAAACCAAGAAACAAGCCATAGTAGTAAGGTCTTTTTGTGAGGCTGAATATAGAGCAATAGCTCAAACTACATGTGAAATCACATGGATTCATCAACTAATGGATGAACTGAAAATAAAAGTTAAAACACCAACTGAGGTGTACTGTGACAATAAATCTGCCATTTACTTGGCAAATAACCCAATTTTCCATGAAAGAACCAAACATATAGAAATAAACTGTCATTTTATAAGAGAAATGGTAAACCAAGGCAAAATATTCATTAAACAAATTGGAACAAAATTCTAATTGGCAGATTTTCTAACTATAGCTTTAGGAGAGAGAAATAACGAATTCTCACTCCAAGCTTGGAATACTCAATATATATTCCAAGGCTTGAGAGGGGAGTAAAGGAATTACAAGAGAATCTGTAATTAAAAGGTCAAATGAGGGTTTAAGGAATTTAAACAGATTTGCAATTGATCTGTAAATAATCTGTCTTAACTCTCACATGACTTAAATATAATAAACAACACTTGTAAAACTATTTGCTAATTTGTTATTAAGTTTTACTGTGCAGACAAAATGACCAAGACTCAGATCGAGAAAGGATTCAATGAAGTCGAGGGTCATGACTGCAAAAGTTTCAATTATATTCGAGTGGGCTAATTAAACGAGTGGCCGAGTCCGGAGTATAATTGGTCCATTAGATAATAGAATTGTAATTAAAATCTGTTGTAAAATTAGCTATAAGTAAATATGTTTAGTGTTGTAATTAATGACACAAGATTAATGAAAATTAAACCTCTTCTAAGTACACTCGTACAAACGGAAATAACTACTACTGCTACAGTAGTTTAGACCTAAGTTCTTCCCCAATCCGTTTGCCACCACCGCGTCTGGCCAATTCCGGCCAGTTCTCCTCGCGATACTGTCGTCGTCGTCTCCTCGGCTCCGACTACGTCAGATAATAGTCAACAAGGTGTACCAAAAATTTAAACCATTTACCAATCTTGTAAAACATTTTCGATAAAGATTCCAGCCAAACTATGCAGAAGAGTCTAACCACCCAACAACAACAATCATCATTTCAAATACATCTAATATACAAGTAATGCATGATTCGGAAAATTTACAAGAACCAACTCGGACTGCTGAAATCACTCAAGCTCCAATAGCAACTCGATCAATGAGAACACAAGCTGCATCAAGGATTTCAAAACCAAATCCTGTTCGCTCTAATGGTAAGTGCCTCTCCGTTGTTGCCAAATGGGTTCACCGAGGCAGTAAAAGACAAGAATTGGAAGAAAGCAATGGATGATGAAATAAATACGTTACAAAGCAACAAGACATGGACGTTAATAAATCCTAAATCAGGAATGAACGTCCTATCGTGTAAATGGGTCTTCGGGCAGAAATTTGATGAAGCAGGGAAGACACAACGCTACAAAGCACGTTTAGTCGCAAATGGAATGCGTCAACTTGACGGAGTGGATGTTAGTGAAGCATTCGCCCCCATTATCAAGTCAGCATCGATCAAACTCATATTAAGTCTCGCTGTCACATGGAAATGGGAACTTTGGCAATTCGACATCACCAATGCCTTTCTTCACGGTGAGTTGCAAGAAGAGGTCTACATGAGGCAACCTCCGGGTTACAAAGATTCGAGCCAACCACTTGCAGTGTGCCGTATGTTAAAATCAATTTACGGTCTTAAGCAATCACCGAGAGCCTAATTCCATCGACTTCGCAACTTCACCAAGTCAATCGGTTTTATCAAATCACTCTCCGATCAGTCACTATTTTCGTATAAAAAGGACGGAATCTGTGTATTTTTTCTCATCTACATTGACGACATTATTTTGGCCTTATTTTCAACAGATTTCACTAAAACTTTCACAAAGAAAATAGGCGATGAATTTCCGGTGAAAGATATTGGGGAGTTGCGGTTTTTCCTTGGAGTACATGTCTCGAAATTGAATGACAGTTCTTTGCTCTGATCACAACACCAATACCTTGCGAATCTATTACACTCAGTTAATATGGATAACCTTAAGCCTGCCCCAACACCGATGGAGCCAAAGGCAGATCTGTTTGGTGACTCATCGAAACCAAGCGACTCAGGATCAACAAAATTTCGACAAATACTCTGATCATTAAATTACGCGACTTTAACCCGGCCCGATATCTCATACAGCGTAAGCAAACTCTCTCAATTCTTACATAAACCCAAACAGGTACATTGGACTGCCCTTCAGAGAATTTGTCGCTACCTCTCGGGAAGCTTATTTGCGCCAGTTAGGATTTCAAAGGTTTTGGATTTTCGATTACATGGGTTTGCAGATTGGGCCAGGGACCCGAGTGATCGGCGCAGCCATGACGGCTATCTTGTCTATTTCGGAGACAACCTAATCAGTTGGAAATCAAAGAAGCAGCCAAGCGTCTCGAGATCGTCTACTGAAGCAGAGTACCGGGCACTGGCAGATGCAGCAGCTGAATTAAACTGGATCTCGTCAATAATTAATGAAATGGGATTTAGCGTAGAGACACCTATAAAGCTAGCTTGTGACAATCTCGGCGCAAACTACCTCGCTCGAAATCCAATTCATCACGGACGAGCAAAGCATGTAGCTATATCATACCATTTTGTACGCGAGCAAGTCAACAACGGATCCTTAGTAGTATATCACGTTCGCACTAATGATCAACCGGCGGATGCCCTAACAAAAGCTCTCCCAACACCAACGTTCTTAATCAATAGAGACAGACTCATCTACGAGGTACCGATGAGCTTGCGGGGAGTGTTAACAGAAACAACGGGAAGTGTTTATGCATTGTTTGTTAGAGTTGTTAAATCAAATCTGTATAAAATAACAATGATCAATCATAACTAATTACACAAACCAATTAACTCAATTCATTCTTCAAATACTTACATCAATTTTTTGATATTCTTTAATCAGGGCGATCTGATGTTCTTTACTCATTCTTATATGTTTTCTCTTAAAATTTTCAGAAGTACATTGTTCTTAAATCAATGTAATCTTGTGTTTGAAAATAGTATGATTGGATGTTTTAAAAATAGTCTAATTCAATTTTTTTAAATCACACAAATTTCATCTTCTGAAATTAGTGTAGTTTGATGTTCTTACATAGTCAGGATGTTCTTTTATAAAGTCTGAGAAAGAGATAAAAAAGACAGTAAAAGTAGCGAAAAAAATATTTTTTTGTCATGTAGTATGACTCTTTCTAAATATACATGTGCAAAATATTCATTTTTAACTGAAGATACGTGGGCTTACATACTGATGAACACAAACACTCTTCCTCAATAGACGAGGTACTCTCTAGCTCTCTCTCTCTGTTTTCCAACCCCTCTTCCCAGAGGATCAGGGAGGGTATTTATACTATGGTCTATGGCCAGCTCTCATCTACTTCATGAGGCCACCTCGGGTCGTAACCAATAGTACTCCCCTCAGGGCCATGGGGCTTCGGGTGGCCTGTCTGCCCAACCACCTTCTTTACTATGCTTCGTAACTTGTGCTCGTCCCTCTAATAAACGGTAACTATCGTGACCCTTCATCTTCATTTCTTTTACCAGCGTGATGAGCTCCCAAGAGATTCTGGAAGAGTTCGGCCGCGAGGTGAAACTCCAACATTCCGTGCGTGGGTTGAGTGTTTGCTGCTGCATGCCGGGTGATGACTTTCATAGCGTCGCCGTGTTGGAGAGTCAACGGCTCAACTCCGTTCTGATAAACGTGCACCACTGCCTAGCCCAGCTCCGCCGGTCCGAGGTTCTTGCCTTAGCCAACAAGCCGAACCAACCACGGCCAGACCCGACTGCACGAAAGGCTACGGACCACGGGCCAGGCAGCACAAAGGGCCCTTGGGTCAAGAGAGGCCCAGAAGGAAAACAAAACTCAAACACTCTATAAATACCTTCCTTGGTCCAACAGATTAGGGAAATAAAAATAAGAGAGAAAATACACTAAATACTTCAAAGAGAGTTGTGTGTGTGTCCATTTTGTTAGTCAACACACCATGAATCTCAAAAGATATTAAACTAGTCAAATTGGACTCAACTTTGGATTAAAATCTGGTTAGCCAACGGCTCAACGGCCTCTTCTAATTTTCCTTTATTTTATATCTAATACCTATGTAACACGTGGATAAATTAGTGATCAATTCAATTAAGACATGTCAAAGATGGCTGATGTCGGATTACTCTTATATTACATTAGTACGTCAGACAAGAAAAACATCTAGATCTCTAGATAATAGATGGTCAGATGGATAGATCCTAACATGGACACGTGGAAATATTGTCGTGATGGATGATGAAAAGTGGAAACGTAAGTAAATTGATACACGGGGCCGGGATTGGATCGAGGATTAGTTTACTTACGTGTGAAACTGTCAAAACTTGACGCGTAATCTTTCCTTCTTCTTTCTTCTCAGAATCTTCTTCTTCTTGCTTCTCCTTGCCCTACAAGCAGCTTACGATTTTCAATATAAGCTCGATCCCTCTCCGCAAGAAACCTCAAAAAAAACATGGATGAACTTTTGTCTTTCTTCTTCGACGCCGGTGTCACGGTGAAGGTGGCGATATTCATATTAGTGCAGCTTCTTGTCTTCCTCATACTCTCCAAATCCTCCAATATATTCACTTCAAAATCAAGCTTGAGATCGATGAGCTTCAAGACCATGAGGTCCGGTAGTTTACGTCGGATTCTAGCGGCCATCTCAGACGTGCCGGCGGGTGGAGAGTCCACAACCCATCATGAATCTTCCGAATTGACCAACACCCACAAAAGTGGAAGTAGCCTCCGGCGGGATAGGTCCAAACTTCATTGATGCAATATTCAACATTTTCTAGCTTCTACTTTGAGCTGTTGGTATTATGCATGTATCTGTAAAAACAATACTATATATATCGATATATATTCATAATTGATTGATTCGCTGTTTTGTGTTCGAGTCTCGTTTATATATTTTCAATAACTCTATCCCTATATTTATTATATTGTAATGGTTTTTAAATCACAAAAAAAAAAGTCAATGCAGCTCTCTGCTGAACATTTTTTTTTTGAAATAAAACTATCTGGTAATTTCATTAAGTTTAAAAACAAAAGAAAAGACAATTCAGCCTGTCTCACACCCTCCGCATTGATCCAATCAAGTGATCTTACGATCGTTTAGATCTTTACAACCATTGAAGACTGACATTTGATTCCTAGCTAAAACGAGTATGTCTGCATTGTTCTTACGTAATGGGCCTAAGACAATGGTTGGATATATGAAATTTTTTTGGTGTGCTCATGATATCTTTTCTTTTTTTAGAGATAAACTGTTGTCATCACCTTTCAGTCCACTACTTTGTAAGAGATTTATCATATCTTTGTTTCCTACTTTCACAAGAAACTCAAACTGTGGAGATTATTGATCATCCCATATTGTTCGTCAGAAACCATCCGATTTCTAATAATATTTTGTGTAGTCTTCGTGTATATCGATTAAAATTGACTAAATTAAAATTGAAAAAATAATATTTATATAAAAAATTGATATTACAAAGTAATCAAGTGCTAGATACAGCAAGAAGAGGACGGAGTCGCGGTTCGACCGCGGTGATGTGGTCAGAATGTTTAAGGTTGATTCGAGACAAGGTGATTCGATGTTGCAATCTGTTGGTTTGTACGCTCGCCGGGGTAAGCCCACAACCTCAACTCTCCAGTGTTCACTCTCTTAGAATTGTCAACCCCCTCCCCAGTTGGGCCAGGGGAGGTATTTATAGCCTTCACTTGTTGTTATTGGGCCTCGTGGGTTTGTACGGTCAGCCCCGTTCGTCCGCTCGTCCGCCCGCCCGTCCGTCCGCCTGGGCCGTCCGGTCCGGTTCGGTCCATGGGCCGCGGTCCGCGGTCCATGGTACCAACA
>LFYR01000589.1:127316-160948 GCA_001185155.1 Zostera marina | reverse complement strand
GGCCTCGTGGGTTTGTACGGTCAGCCCCGTTCGTCCGCTCGTCCGCCCGCCCGTCCGTCCGCCTGGGCCGTCCGGTCCGGTTCGGTCCATGGGCCGCGGTCCGCGGTCCATGGTACCAACAGTCTCGCTATTGGTTAATAACCTACAAACTGAAAATTAGCAAGTCAAATCTATTTCACACATCCTATCTTATTTTTAGTTGTTTGCTTAAGTGTCTTTTTTATTATTATTAATATAGTCTTGTAATCTCTTTATTTTCTAATTTAAATCATCTTTAAAAAAATATATATAAGTATTACCTATTAATTAGTTAATCATTATCTATTTAGTCGTTAACAATACAACAATGAATACACAAAAGTAAAAGGTCAAACACTCAAGGAAAAATAAAAAATAATTTTTTTGAGGGTTGTAATTTATAAATATGATTTTTTAATTTTTTGAGAGGTGACTCAAGTCCCCCCTAGATTTCCCCTTGATTCATTGCTTCTAGCTAGAATTGTAAAAATAAAATTCAGAATCAATCGTAATTAAAATAAATTTTCAAAACGAATTTTCAAATTAAAACAATTTTCCAGAAACGAGATCAAGATTTATATCTAAAATTATCTTGATTCATTCTCAATTTTCCGTTCATTGTGCGTAGGTTGAAAATTGAATTTCAAGTGCATCGATTTTCATACCAGGGCAATTTTCAAACGATAGCAATTTCGATGAGAGCGATTTTTCAGACAAGAGCAATTTTCAGATGAAATCGATTTTCCAAGCGAGAACGATTTTCCAAATGAGAGAATTTTTTAAATGAGAAAGATTTTGAAAATGAGATCCTATTGTTGCGATGGGGTTGTCGAATTTGTAGATCAAGATAAAGTTTGTCGAATTTGTGATGAGATCGATTGTCGAATTTGTATATTAAATAAAGTTGTTGAAAATTTTAGGAAGGAGCTGGTGATCAAAGATTTATTTTTTTACTTTTACATTTTATAATTTTTACTTCTTGCAATCTTTAATTTAATTAAGTGTCTTTAATTGTAATTTTTAAATTTTAAGGTTTTATAATAAATTTCAAAAAAATAAAAAACTGAATTGAATTTAGTTGATTATAAAATCAAGGAAGATTAAAAATTAACCTAACTTTAAATTAAAATTAGGTTAACCTCACTTATCCACTCCGGTCCTAATATATATAAGGTTATATGTAAGGATACCCCTCAAGTAACGTATATGTTGTAATCTTTCCAAAACGAATTTGATATTATTGCTCGCTATAATTTCTGTTAATAGCAGCAGCAGTATTTGGATTTTTCTTACCAAAATAAACCAAACAAATAAAGAAAACTGCCGACAACAAAACCTCATCCACTCCATCTTCATCTCATTCCCGTCCACACCTCTCTCTCTCCGACGGTCGGAGAGAGAGACAAAACAGACGCAACACAGATCGAGTTTAGAGAGAGAGGGGTCGATTGAGAGGGCCGGAATAATTAATAATGGGAAACTGCTGCAAGGCAGTATCGTACCCAGATATATATAGCAAGTATAAGACAAAAAATATATGGAGCAACTCGTCGGACGATATAATGATGAAGAGTCGTTCTCCGGCAGCGTCATCATTGACCTTAAACCAACAATCTCGCAACAAGTTCATTGTCCTAGACCACCGTATTTTCTCATCCAAGTCCATCCACGATGAGTACCTTCTCGGGGCCGAGCTCGGACGGGGGGAATTCGGGGTGACCCGAACATGCACCAACCTCTCCACATCAGAAACCCTAGCTTGTAAGTCGATCTCGAAGAGGAAGCTGAAGACCAAGATAGACATTGCTGACGTCCGGAGAGAGGTGGAGATCATGCACAGACTTCCCGTCCATCCCAACATCGTCCGCTTCAGAGAAGCTTACGAGGACGAGGAGGCAGTGCATCTGGTGATGGAGATCTGCGCCGGCGGGGAGTTGTTCGACAGGATCGTGACACGTGGACATTACACGGAGAGAGAGGCGGCGGTGGTATTCAAGACGGTGATCGAGGTTGTCGAGATCTGCCATGAGTGTGGAGTTATGCACCGGGATTTGAAACCCGAGAATTTCTTATTTGAGAGCACCGATGAGGCTTCGAAACTCAAAACTATTGACTTTGGACTTTCAGTGTTCTTCAAGCCAGGTATGAGGTTTAGGGTTTTAAAATAGTCATCACTCTAAGTCTCTAAGTAAACTAAAAACGTAGGCCAACGGTTCCACGAAGTAGTAGGAAGTCCATACTACATGGCTCCTGAAGTCCTGAAGAGAAATTACGGGCCGGAGATAGATATATGGAGCGCAGGCGTTATTCTCTACATTCTCCTCTGCGGAGTCCCGCCATTTTGGGCAGGTAATTGTTAACTGAATTAGCATAAATATATTAAATCAAACGATTTATGATTCATGTCAATTGTCAAATATAAATTTTAAGATATTATATAATTAAGATACCCTCAATATTATCGTTAATTTTAAATGCAATTGTTTTTTTTTAAATAATTAAATATAATTGGTACAAATCTCAATATTGTAAATAAACGGTTAAAAATATAATACAGATCTTAATATTTTAAATGGACGGTTGTAAATATAGTGTTTTAAATGGATCAAATATTCATTTAAACTATCTTAATGATTTTAATTTTAATTTTGGATCTTAATAATTCAAATATCTCATTATATATATATATAGGACGAGATTCATCGTATATATCTTAAATGCATCGATCGTTGAGTGTCATCAAATCGTGTTCATTAATATTTAATTTTCAATGACTAAAATAATATACGGCATTAAGATACTAACACATGTACGACGTAAAATAATATTACAAAAGACACTAACACATATACATACGACGCAAAGTCGATATCTAATATATATTAATGAACATTATTAATTTGTCGCATTTTGATATCGACACGCCTGATAAATATTACTTTTTATATATATACTATCTAGCTTTAATTTGATGTTTCGATATTTGTGGTATAACAGAAACTGATGAAGGCATTGCACGAGCAATTCTCCGGTCAGTTGTCGACTTTGAGAAAGAGCCATGGCCAAAGGTGTCTCAAAATGCAAAGGATCTTGTCAGGTCCATGCTCGATCCCAATCCTTGGTCCCGTATGACCGCTCGACAAGTACTAGGTACTTATAATTATAATTAATTAGCCTTTCTTTTGGTAAGTCCAAAAGTACCCGTCAAATCTTAGTCATTCATCTCTATTTGATTAAAAAAAAATCATTATTTTGATAAGCAAAACACAGAACGGACGGTTATGAAAAGATTTTATTATTTTCTTCAGAATGTGAGGCTAAGATTACACGGACTCTTTTTTGGTTTATTATAGATTGACCTTCTAGAACTTTCTTCTTTAACTTATATATATATAAGATATATATAACCAACCAATTCAAATACTATATATATATCTAGCTAATATTTGAGTAATTGGCATGGCATGCAGATCATCGCTGGCTACAAAACATAGACAAGGCACCGGATATATCTCTTGGAGAAGGTGTGAGAGATAGGTTGAAGCAGTTCTTAGCCATGAACAAGTTTAAGAAGCAAGCATTGAGAGTAAGATTGCTTTTTTACTTGATAATTAATATAATTAATAAGTGACGAGATAATATGAGATAACATTAAAATTTAAGATCGACACCATTGAAATTGAAATAAACAATGGTGATTCAGTTATCTGTGTATATATATATGTAGGTAGTAGCTGAAAACTTGCCCATAGAAGAAGTTGCAGAAATCAAGGAAATGTTTGATATAATGGATACAGATAAAAATGGGAATCTGACATTAGAAGAGCTTAAAGAAGGATTTCAGTTTATTGGCAGCCCTGTTATAGAACCTGATGTCCAGATGTTATTAGAAGCGGTAATTAATTATAGTCTTTTTATATACTACATCTACATGCACGTATATATGGCAATAATGGACTGTTTTATTAATCTGTCGATAAATTTCAGTGTTCACGGTACATAACTAAATAAAAATTAAAGATCGAATTATTGACTTTTAACTACCTGTGTTAATCAAGTTATGTAATATATATAGGCAGACATAGATGGGAATGGAACACTGGACCGTGAGGAGTTTGTGACGGTATCAGTTCACTTGAAAAAAATAAACAGCGAAGAACATCTTCTATCGAAAGCTTTTAAGCATTTTGACAAGAATGATAGCGGATATATTGAGATCGAGGAGTTGAGGGAAGCTTTGACAGAGACGGAAAGCCATTTAAGCGAGCAAATCATCCAAGAGATAATCCTTGATGTCGACAAAGATAAGGTAATTAAGTATAATTATTAATTGTGAGATTAATTAATATATTATATTATATTTTGTCTCCATAAATATATATATATATACATAGGATGGTCGCATTAGCTACGAAGAATTCACATTAATGATGAACTCTGGGATGAATTGGAGGAATGGGTCGCGACAATTCTCCAGAGCGAAGATGAATTCCGTTAGTCATAAATTATTCAAAACTGGGTCTTCAGGGTAGTTCGTAAATTTATTTAAGTCAAGTTTAATTCTATCTTTTAATTTTGTACTTGAAATTTAGATTGGATCGATCAATCTGCAAATAAACTCTTCACATACATCAATTAATTGGTCAAAGAAATATTGTACATATTCAAAATTAATTTTATACACCAATTCAATTGTATAAAAAATTATAAATATACATGAATATTAATTGAATAGTTTTTATTTATTCATGGAAAATCTCTTAAAACTGCTAAAAGAGTACAAAAAATTCATATTTGTAAACGACATCAATCTAATCAAGGGTATAAATCATCAATCCAAAGGCAACTCCAGTTAGGCAAAAGGTTAGAAGTTTAAAAAAAGGGAAGGAAGGAGGCGGCCGATCGATCGATTCAGAAGTGAAAAAGTTGATGAAGGCAGGATTTATAAAAGAAATAAAATATTGGATGATGTTTTTGGTAACCCAAGTACTGATCAACCAATCCGGTGGAGACAGAGTTGGGGACCAGGTGACGAGTAACAAGAGACACCTGGTAGGGCAATGTGTCGTCGTTTAAGCAATAGATGAGGGTTATTTATAGACAGAAGAAGGAAGAAGAACGGGGAGAAAACTGGGAGAGTACGATAGTAGAGCTAAAGCTGAGTTAGTCTAAATTAGTAATTCAATATGAGTAAAAACAATGGTGAACCACTTATGGAAGAGCAAGGTAAGTTATTCATCTTCCAAAACAGGTTCGAAACTTGTTCGTTTGAATCTTCTTGCAGGAGAAAAGATGAACAGGAACCCACAAAACGGAGTAAGACAAAAGCAGGGAAGACAACAAAAACAAGCAGGAGCTTAAGTAACGAAAGCATGAAATCTAAGAGAAGAAAGGGAGATGAATCAAAGCAGATCTGTTTTTCAAAAGAAAAAAATCTGAGGAATATGAAAATCGTGGGAGAAGTTCAGAGAAAAGAGCTGAAAAAAGAATAAGAATAGGGGAAGATGAACAAAACAGGGAACAAGAAAGACGTGACTGGAAAGACTACATGTGGAACAGAATAGAACAGTTACAGGAGCAAGTAGCTTACTTAACATCTGATGAAGTGGCAACCAAAGTACAGAGAGTGGGGACTCGAAAATATAGATAGGCCCATGGAGAAAATATAGATAGGCCCAGACAGACACACGGAAATATGAGTAAAAGGCAAAGTTCCTCGAGAACAGCTTCAGCCTTGGCTGATCATCTACTAACAGTTAAATATATAGAAAAATGGGTTAGACCCGAAGCACACGTTATCAAATTTTTAGCCAATATGGATGATATAACTGACCGTCAAGATCTGTGGTGTCTGATGCGAAGCCGATGGGGTATCTTGCCGTTAAAGAAGAATTCCTGGCCATCGTCGACTTACACAAGCAGACGGAAGCAACCAGCCGGTTCAAACAACGGCCCCAGACCGAGCCGACGCACCAAGTCACCAGCTTGGATGAGCGATTACATAATTGGCTCCAATACAAGTGGCTGAGTCAATTAAGAAGGGAAATTTAATTAGTAGTCCCTATCATATTTTATATTTCCAAGTTGAACTCATGTTTAAATAGTTGTAAACAATTTTATTTTTGGTATCAAATTAAAATTTACAAAATTTCCACATTCATTCCCTACGATTCCATTAATCTGATTCATCCCGCCATCACGATCTTTGTCGGAAAATCTCGCCGAAATCTGCCTAATTGAGCCCTCGCGCGATTAGCCTAACCGCATACATTTGTCCAGAGCTTAGTCTCGATATCAGGGGTTGATCCCGCCGTGTACTACTTTGGATATCTGGATCGTCGTTAGACATTCAGATCCGGAGCATCCTCTATCCTCAGGTCCCTCGATTTCTGATTGAATCAATCTTTGGGTATAGGATCGTATCAGTGTCGTATGTTCTTTAGGACACTCGAAGGAGAAGCTACGAAGTGGTATATAAATCTACCAGCCAATAGTATACACTGTTTTAATAACCTTAAAGAAAGGTTCGTTGAAGCATTCGGTCACAGAATTAAGAGGAGTAAATATGGGAATGTTGTTAACAATTGAACAGGGTCTAAATGAAAGCTTGAGAGGATATATTACTAGGTTTAACGAAACATTGATTAAAGTAGCAAAACCAACAGATGGCGCAGCAATCATGGTTCTAAGGGTTGGCCTCCGACCCACTCGATTTTTACTTAAAATAACAGAGGAACCTCCGGCAAGCTTGTCAGAACTATTAGAAAGAGCTTATAAAGAAATGGATTCAGAAGATACTATGGACTAAGGAATAAAGGAAGTCGCTGGTTGGGGAACATCGAAATCTTTCAAGCCCGCTAACAAAGAAAGTCAAAGACGCACAAACAATTCGTATTAGACATAGTTAATTAAACATAACTCCTAATCTAAATCTGTATTACTAATTAATCTATTAATAACAAGTTATTAAGTATTTTGTTGTTAATTGATTGATAGATAACGTTTTTATAACAAGTTAATGGATTAATTGTCCATTTCAGAAATTAAACTGCCCAAAAAGAGAATTAAAGCACAACTAAAAGAATTCCAAAGACCTAGTTGTATAAATAAAGATTTTTGAGATGTAATAAAAATAGTTAAAACAATAGAAATAGTTAATGTAATTTTTACAATCAAATTAATTCAAAGTCATACAGTTTCTTTTAATTAATTTAAAAGTTTGTTTTTTCTGTTTAAAGTTCTTCCCCAAATCCCACTACTGCCGGCCACACACTTCCATTCTGCTTTTGGTCGTGAATCTTGGGTGAATCTCGCTTTTCAATTCGCGGGCTACAATATGTTTACCAAACTAAAGGGAAATATTTCAAGATTTAAAAAGTAGAGATTCTTACCCAGTAGCGCGGATAGGTGTCGTCCATTTTTTCAGTTATCGAGATCAAAAGGAAAAAAATATAAATTGGGACTCTACTACCGAAAAAACATTCCCGTAAGTTGAAGAAAGTACTTTCCAAATCACAAAAACTTAACCATCCAAACTCCAAAGGAAGAGATTCAAGGGAAGGATGACAACCAGCGGGCACATCAAATTCTAAACCCCACGTGTTTGTCTTATCTTTAATGGGCCAACTAGCACATCAAGAACCACCGAGATTAGGTGTCAATTATATTAATTATATCTTGATTATTATAATTTATGTTAATGTATTCGAGTCGAAATTTATAACACGCCAGACTCATGTTCTTCCATCCTATCAGAACCTCAACATGTCAGATTTAGATTGAGAGAATCTGCAAAATCAGCGATCATCTGACAAGATGTCCAGAAGACTAAATCCACTGTAGCATTTCCTGACGGTGGAATACATCATCTGACAAGATATGTTATGAATTTCGTCTCGACGCTGTCTGCTTACACCGAAACTCTAGAAAATCTCCTCGGAAAAACTCTAGAAGAAGAGAGATACCAAACTTTTTTGCATCATAATTAAGAAGGACAAATCAGGAAGAAGAAAAAACATCAAGCCATCTTAGGTACTTCACTATTGGTACTGCCTTTTAAACTATTGGTACTTTACACAAGATCATTCAGAAAACTTTTGGTATGCATAATTCATAAATACTGAATCTCTTTCTTTTCAAATACGTTGATTGCAATATTATTTCCCTAATAGGTATAAGTATGCTACAAGTCTGATCTGGACCTAACCTATTTGAAAGGATTTTGAATCAGATGTGGCCGACCCAGCTGAAGACAGAGTGGGTCCGGACTCTAGATCAATCATATAAGAGTTTTTTCTGATATACTCATCTCACAAGACCCGCCCCATCCTGTGTTTCTCCCGAAATACCAAGACTGGTCGAGTTGCATTATTTCTGAACCCCACTTCATTCCAAATTTCGAACCTTACTAATAGGCAAGATTTCAGCAAGATAATCTTCTATATAGTATTTAAAAATAAAAAACTAGTAATCAGTAATCAATCAATAAGATATTGAAAAAAATTGATATATTAAATCCTATACATCAATGTACAATCTCAAGAGACCTCAAACACGTGATAAGACTCTATCTTATAAGAAACATGTTCTATAAATAAATAACTAGTATTTGTAGAATCTACTGGAAGTTTGTATAAGATTAGACAAGCTAAACTCTAAATGAAAACCGCAATTAAGTGTTGGGAGTATTAAGCTAAGAAATGGAATTTTATTTGCATTCCCATAACCGGTCTTATAGGTATTATATATGTATTATATGTAATAACTATATACAAAAGGAATAGAGTATCATAAATACTTGCCATCGATGAGATAATTTGACCATTAAATACTTATCAATCTCCTTTCCATTTTCGCTTAACCCTCTCTTAACCACCACTACCATTTCCATAGATCGCATCATAAATTCAGGTTTAAGAAATTAATGGATTCAAGTTTTCGTCTTCAAAGCTCTGATGGTAAGTGTTCCAGAAGAAGCATTCGGCAAAATATTACCGTCGGCGATGGCAGACCTGACAGACCATTGAGGATTTAGTATTTGCAAAAGTACAGGATTCACATGACCAATGGCTGTGATTCCCATCATCTAAAGATCTGGAAGTAGTCCCACCAATGGTCCTTGTCTTTCCATTCTTGCCCTTTCCGCTCTTTATACTTGAGCTTCTGCTACAAGTTGGTTGGTTGCCAGATTCACCAACATCATTCAGTCCAGTTTCCAAAGCTCGTACAAGATTTTCAAAGTAATTGCGTGTCACACTGAGAGAGATCAACATCTTGTTAATAAAAATAAAAAATAAATATATAACTGACTGCTATAAAAGTCATATGACAACGCAATGCTACTGCTAATTAGTAGTTACCAGATCTTCCAGTAAAACAAGGAATCTCAATATGTTTAAAATATCAGTGAAAGTGTAGAAAACATCAAAAAATCATGCATCCAACTACACTTTAACACTAGTAAAAAATTATCAACAATTACCAGTTACTGTGCAAATTCTAGTTGCGCAGTGGTAAATTAACAAGTAAATGACAGGATAAGAACTTGGAATACCTAGTCAGACCAGCTAGTTTGGTTCGAAAATCATTGAAATCCTTGGAAGGTCCTGACGAATCGATGAATGTTTGGAGCTCTTTCTCGGCACATTGATGAAGACGCTCTAGTCCAGACTCAGCCTCACCTAAATTTCAATAAAATGCTTAACACAAACAAAAAAATCTCAATATTCTACTACTAACTAAGTCCTAACTACTTGAAAGAGAAAATACGAAACCTTGAAGATACTCAAAAAATTGCCTCTTGCCATGTTCATTCTCAGGCAAATAGTATCCATAAGCATATGTCCATTTCAGTACTCGCCTACATTCCACAATCTGCAAGATGAAGAGTGCCTGGTTAGTGAGCACAGATAAAATAAAACTAATAAAAAGTATGACATGGCAAGAGCACTACCTGCAACCAAGCCTCTGTAATAAATTTCATCTGAGATTCAGGTTGACTTTGTGTATCGCTCAATTTGTCAAGCTGCAAGTTCGTAATAAAAAAAAATTCCTTTCAAAAAAAAAATTGATCGAACAATTTAATTATACCATAGGAAAGGAAATATCCATTGAATACAAATGCTCTATACTTTTAAAAGTTTGAGATATAAAAAAAAACAAGAGACTGAAGGCCAAGTAAACCGGCCATGACTTAATTATTTTTTTAGAAATTTAGGAAATATATAATTTCATGCGGAAAAAATAGATTTTATGCATCCTTAAACAATCAAAGTTAGGGTCTTATCTCCATCACATTCAATTGATTAGCATTTTGTTTTTTTGTAACGAAATGATCACAATAAAAAGTAACTACAGATTCTACGATCAAGAATGTTATCATATCCCCAATGCCACAAGTTTCATTTAAAATATGAAAATTGCAAATAAATAAAACAAATACACTATTCTTGCATACACAAAAACTTAGAGTTTAAAAAAATCACGCACCTGGACATTTTGCATATTTTGAAGATCCTGAAGTGCCTTTTGCCTTGACTGTAAATATAATAAAAAAATACTCTTTTATATAGCAAGATCGTTCTAAAGAAATTAGATTTTTTTTTTGATAAAATTAAACATTTCATTAGATATGAAAAAGCTCAAGAAACTCATTCACTCTTTTATATAGCTAGATCCTAGACATCAAATAGTCATGGAATGCAACTTCAAAAAATTGGACTCCCAAAAGATTGTAGAATATTTTTCAATCATGATTTGATTGATTTTTTTTAAGATGTGGCATTAACCGCATTATAGAAAATGATAGCATCTCTCAGTACTTCTCTGCTTAATGTCTCTGGAGGTCTCATTGTGTGTAGTTTCAACCACCTGTTTCTTTCATACGATATGTGCTATGTAAGTGGCATGACCCTGATACAGTCCAGTGAGCAATCCAACAAAGAGTCGTGTGCAAATTTCTGCTTCTTCTCTGAGAAGTAGGTTTTTAAGGTCCTTAATTTCACACTTTTGGTTTGTAGTTGGTTTGAATCTCTAAGGTTGTGGTGACATTGTCTAATTTTTCCTTTGTTCCCTGCACTACCCACCTTGGCAGAGTTGCCTTTTGTTATAGCCCATTGCTTAATTCTGAATTTTGCTTTCATTAGCTTATATTGTAGCCTAAATAGGCTTGTCCCACTAGTGGTTCTTCTTCTTCCTAATTCTTTTCTCTAACCAAGAGTTATATAACATTATAACCGAAAAACCACCCATCGGCACAACTTAATTCGTTTAGTAGAGGATCAATATGTTTGGAACCTTGAACCTTCCCATGGTGCTCTTCCTTATCTGGAGGGGTTTGAGACTTGTGTGTGGTCTCCGGTGAGTTGAGTAGTCACCGGAGGATGGCTTCTATTGAGGGGATTCAGACGATTTTTCAAGATCACATATGTTTGTCCTCTAGTGCAGAGCTCCCATCCCTTTCCAAAAACCCCCAAGTAAGCACCCATAATCCCATATAATTACAAATATGACTCTAGCACAAAAGCGCACCTTGCACAAATGCTCCTAGTGATGGCGCATCGTGCAGAGGCACATTCCGAACCATGATCCACCAGACAACCCAAAAAAATTAAAAAAAAAACAGTAAAAAACTCTTTGGTTTTATCACCAAACATCGTTTGCTGCTAAACTTGCTATAAAGGATCGTGGTTCATTTTTTACCTTACTTTTCCTCTTTCGTCACTTAAATAACAGATTCCAAGCGTTTTCCAGCATACGTTAAAGAAGAAGAAACTTCTATTCTATATTTGATTTATCATAGATAATGTCTTCCAATAAAAAACTTATGCCTAACCAAGCTTTTTTAGGCGTTCATGCGGTCATGCGATGGCCATGACCAAAATGGCACCCTAAATATGTATAAGTTCAGGGTAAATTCTGCAAAATGGCCACATATTTTATATGTATATTATAAAATATATATATAATATTTACTAATATTTACAATGAATTTCTAACCTGATTTATAATAAATATATACCGTAACTCCCTAAGGTTAGAAATCGGGATTTCTTTTGCAAGTGCGAGTGTGAGTGCAGATCTAGGGTTTGCGAGTGAAGATCTAGTGCTTGCGAGTGCAGATCTAGTGTCCGTGGGCGGAGCTATAGTTTGCGAGTGCGAGTGTCTGTGGGCAGATCTGCAAATAAGGTGTTTATTTTATTTTATTTGGGTTAGACGGATCCGGCCCTAACCCTAACGCATTAAGGCAAACGCCTACATGCGCTGGAGCGCATGACCACCTAACATTGTAGGAGACTTAGTATACTGAACATTTATATGAAATTTTGTTACTTGGAAACATAATTAAGTAAAGGTCTCAAGGCAAAAAAGCTCTGGCTAAAATCACTTTGCACTTTTTAAAACTATAAAAAACTATCAAAAGTTAATTAAATGCCAAAAAAATATACCGACTGGTTGGTAGCCCATCTTTCGTAATAATGTGTGTATCTCTCAAGAGAATTTTTTGCCATTTCCCTTCTTCTCTCAGCTTCGTCATACTGAAATGTAGTGTAAGAACATACATAAACTTTTTCGTCATATGTAAGAAAATTTTAAAATATCTCTCAGCTTCATCATACGTAAAATAACTCAATAAGACGTATTAGTAAGATATTAGTATAATAATTAGTACTTAGTATAATTCTAGAATGTTCTAATTGGCTAGACTCAACATAATGTTAGTTATTCTGTTGAGATCTAATCCCTCCTAATTGTAATCGTATATAAGATGTTTAATGACATTTCACGAGGGATCAATCACTTGATCTCCCCCATCTTCCTAAGACCATCTCTTACTGTGAAGAACATTCATAAGTGATAAGACGTGAATATGTATTACGTGATTAATATCATTTGAATCCTTAGATAAACAGTTAAACATACCTCACCCTCTTGCTTAGCCGTTTCATAACGATTACATGCATAGAATCCACCAGTTCTTTCACCATGGTCTGTCCATGCACCTAGGCATAACCTGCATGGAAAATGGAATAATCAAAAGGGTGTAAATCATTGCACGTTATTATGTATATTTTTCAACAGTAAATGCATACTCACCAGCAAAACTCAAACTTACAAGGTGGCGTGCATGTAATATGCATACAACCTTGGTTTTTCTCAATTGGTCGTTTGCATTTTGGACAAGGTTTTGAATTGGCCAATATCCTGAAATAAAATCTACAGAATGAATAAAAAATCCATATATAAAATATATTAAGAACTTTGAAATAGTTCAGGGAAATTTCCTTGACCTTCATTTTGTTATTTCAATGCATTTTTTTTGCAAAAATTAGATATTTCTCATTAATAATATAGAAGGGTGTGGTACCCTGAAATTGCAAATGGACAAGAAATAAAATGTGGTGGGGGTGATAGAGTGGTTGACTGGTTTCCCACACCATCAACTTTCTCCTATATAGCTTGCATTCTTAGTGATCAAATAACTAAGAGCTAGCCTAAAGAGATTAGTCTCCATTTGTGAACCAGACAACCAGTCTTTTTTAAAGAGTTCAGAACTAAAAGAGAAACCGGTGTCCTCTAATATGAGTTGGCGAAAAGAATATGAATGAACTACGAATGGGATTTGAATTTCTCAACTGTCTCAGTTGTGGTCTAGGTGATTATCCACTTTCTTTTTTAAGGAGTCCCAAGGATAGAATCAGTTTGTCTTGCCTTATCGTCACTGCAGTGTTCACTGTTCAGCACAACCTTCCCAGTGAGGTAGTGATCTAGCTCATTCCCCGCTAGATGTGCTGCAAATTGTATCCGCCAAGCATAATAGTTGTTGCGGTCCAGAGAAACGGTCTTCAAATTCTTGATGATGATGACCTTCGTTTGCTGATCATCACCAAGAATTTACGTCGTCTCATCCAATTCTCCGTTCATCACCATGATTGGATGCGGAAATTCCAATGCTGAATGAACAAAAAACAGAGAATGATACTCGATCGATCTCAACAGAAATTCTCCCCAAGATCTTAACAGGCGACTGATACCATGTGAGTGAAACTGGAAAGATAGGAAATGGGGGAATCAAGTGATCGACCCCTCTAAACATACATTAAATGTGTTTATATACACTTGAGTTTAATATTAGATCTTAACTGAATTCAGTTAAGATCTAATCTACACTAACTAATTACAATTAGTATTATAAGAGCTAAATTGTAATTACAAACAAATGAAAACAAATAACCTTATTTAATATCACTAATAAATCCACAGTAGGCTTGATTTGTATATCATTAAACATCTTTCCTTTAATATACCTATCTTGGATCCATTTTACCAGAATAGAGTCACTCCTATCCCAGTACTTTGAAGCTCTTTTAATATTGGTTGCAGTGATGATAATAGGAAGGTCTCTAACCCTTAGACCCACTTCCGCCTTGGGAAGGACCATTTGGGCCCACGGGATCCCTTTCCTTCCGTCCCATGTAAATCTATAGGCTAACCTTCTCACCTTCTTAGCCACGGAATCAGGGATAGTCATACCTTGCGCCTAATAAGTATACTTTCCAGTTATTATCCAGTTAACTAGTTGTATTCTCCCTCTATAGGAAAGACATTTCCCACTCCATCTTGCTAAGAGCGCCTCTATAGACTGGATTAGCTTCCAACATTATTCAAATGACTTTTTATTTCCTGTGATTGGTAATCCTAGATATGTTATAGGTAAATTTTTAATCGTATATTCTAAGATATCATACAAAGATTGATCTTCTGCACATACTTTTGAGAAGGTGGAGGAGCTCTTGATCGCATTTACTTTTAATCCCGAGAACAACGAGAATTTCTCAAGCACCGCTTTAATTGTATTAAGCGATTTCGGATTTGCCTTTGAAAATATGAGGATATCATCTGCATACATGAGGTGAGATATAGAAGTAGCACCATTCACCTGATAAGCAATTCCCCTGATTTCCAATTGGTTGTCAAGGGAATTGAGTCCCCTAACATTCCAGCACAAGAAATTCATAGGGGGGAGGAGGCTTCCCTATGGGGGGGTTAGGGATCTAGACTCGGTTATGTGGGAGATCCCACACTTGTATCTGCACTAACAGACATTTATTTGCTTGAGGTGTAGCCTCTTCCTAGTTATTCTTTGTATTGTTGGAGTTAATTGTATTGAAATTAATTGCAAAGAGTTTTTTGCAATTATTTCAGTGACCAATTAATTAAATTATAAGTGAACCATAAGTTAGATGAAGAATATTCTTCATGGGCTAATAATTCTTATTGGGCCTGCTGGATTAATTAGTTATCAAGAGCTAGGGCACACCTCCTTAGATAACTAATTATAAATAGCATCTAATTTTCCTCTTGTATGTGTGATGGATAATTTTCTGGCGTCTGTAATTCTTGTCACCAAGGGTAGGAGGAACCAAATCACCCCCAGGGAGTAAGCACAGCTGAACCTCGTTAACAAAACATTCTCTTTTGTTGTGTGTTTTTATTTTTCCTTCCTCCACTTCTATTTTTTTCTGATCTAATTGTTTTTGTTGCTGGTGGGATGGGTCCGTGGGTAGGTTCGTGGTTCAGGTTGGTTGGGGAGGTGGAATTAACATGAAGACAGAAACTGTAATACAGGATGGTGTGTGGTGGGGATTATGGATAGTTATTTCAGTTATAACTTGATGGGTCTGCCACCAAAGAAAACATACAAGAGACAAATATATAAACCGCAACAAATACCCTGATATAAAACCGATGGTCCATGTTATCTGACAAAGAAGATGAGTACATTTATGAGGACAGCAACTCAAACTCAGACAAGCACCATGGAGAAAGTGACAAGTCCAAGGAGCACAGCTGGGAGGATGTGAACATGTTATCTTCTGACTTTGACAGCTCAGTGGATCAACAACTGGTAAAATCTTTCAATTTTTTATTTTTTTTGAAAAATTAAAACTTTCATTACTGAAAAAGAGGTTGGGCAAAGCCCAAGATTACAGAATAATATAGGGAAATACAAGTACAGTAAATGTAAAAACATTGTCCATCTCTTATGCAGCTATGACCCTGACTAACTGGCCAAGGATTAAAGTCTCAAGAGGTTGGACTCCCATGAGCGTATAACTTGTATTTCAATCTGTGAAAGATTGTGCTTCTTATAGGATGTAGAATTATATGCAATGCTCATATCCTTTATAATTTCTCTGCTGACAATTTCTGAGGGCCTTAGGGTGTGTTGTTTTAATCTCCTGTTCCTTTTACACCATATGTATCAGGAAAGAGATGCTAGCATAGTCCAGTGTACCCCCCAACAACTGGACTTGTGGGTGAATTTTGGTATTGTTTCCATAATATCTCCTATCCTAATATCTATTGCAGGAGATGGGGGATTTTGCCCACTAAGTATCCAAACAGCATTATTAAAACAGCTAGTGGTTTCTAGCAATAGGGATCTAGTGTAATGGCAGTTAAAGTATAGGTGTTGTAATGTTTCTTCATCATTTCCACATAGTGGGCAGGACGTATTTATGTTGAGTCCCCAGCTTTGCAGTCTAGTTAAAGTGTTCAGACTCTTGACCTTAATTCTCCACAATAACATAGAAAATTTAGGAGGCTTTTTGGCCCAGATCCCTAGATTTATCTCTTGTAAGATGCCTTTGGGCCTTAATGTTTCTGAGTGCTTGGAGGGGGCGATTTGTGTGACCCTATAGTTACTTAAGCAGTTTATACATTTCCTTATTGTTTCTTTATTAGCTAGTATAGTTTTCCACATGTGAGAGTCCAGAATAGGCCTACACTCTATCTCAGTATCTCCCCAATGCTTCTTCCTTTGATGTACCTAATTTTTATCCAGTCTGCTAGTATGGAGTTATTAGGACTCCACATCCTCTCTGTTCTTTTAACCAAAGCCGAAGCGTTAGTTGCAAAGAAATCCCTGACCCCTATTCCGCCTTCACTCTTTGGGAGTGCCATTTTTTCCCAACTACCTCTTCTCCCGTCCCAAATGAAATTGTAAGCTAAAATAGGTCAAACTAGCCCAAATAGGTCAAAAGAAGACTCCACAAACGGAGAAAGCCAAAATCAAACCCAAAATTACCAGAACCAAACCCGACAAATAGATTTTCCAGACAAAAATAAAAGTCCTGACCCAACTCAGCAAGGTAGCACCACACACCCAGCTCAACTCAGCCCGGTCCTACAAAAAATGGACCAGAAGACCCACCTCATCAACCCAATAGGTTAGATTGCCCAACCCATCAACCCAGTGGGTCGGAGGACCCAAATGATAAATTACCAGAGTCAGATTTCATACTCCCTGAACCACGCACACCTTTTTACTATAAAAAGAGATGTAGCAAAAAATAGAAGAAAAAAGCCTCAAGAGAAAAAATAAAAGCAAGAAGAACACTACCTTGTGCCTCCTAAAGATCTACACATAACCCATGTTGGACAAATCCTGCAATTAAATTAAAGCATACAAACAGGGCACAAAGAAGGAAAGACAGAATGCTACTTAGGGGTTGGTCTTAAGACCATGAGCAAGGTGCGGACAATTCCGCACTGGGGAACAAGTAGCCACCTAAGATCCAACAAAACTAGGAAAGCCAGCCCCTAATGGCTTTCCTAATATGGAACGTTAGGGGATTTAACCCTACAGAAATGCATACAGAGGTTAAAAAATTAGTAACTATAAGGAGATCGAAATTTTTTCAGTATTAGAAACAAAAATCAGGTCAAATAAGGTCCAGGCAATAAAAGACGCCTTTGGCCCTGAATGGGATTCGCACAACAATGGTGATCCCAGAGAGACATTGAGTGCCGATTCAATATGGACTTTCTGGAGGAAAAACTTATGGTCAGTAGACATCCTAAAAATACACCAACAATATATGCATCTGAGACTAAAAAATACCATGGGATTAGAATTACTCTACACACCAGTCTATGGGAAAAATAACAGAGGAAAGAAAAATCCTATGGAATGGAATCCAACAGATAGGACCCATAACCACTTTACCTTGGCTAATAGGGGGGATTTCAATGAAATTAGGTCTCCAGAAGAAAGAGCAGGGAGAGGGGTATATTCACATAGGGGGCTATCTGAATTCATTGACTCCACAAATATGGCACACTTGTTAGGGGGAGAGTTCACATGGACAAACAACTCCCCGGGGCCAAACTTCATACAATCCAAAATTGATAGAGTTTTTACAAATCAGATATGAATAAATAAATGGTCAGAGGCTAAGGTTGAATTTCATAATGGCATAAGTGATCATAAAGACATGATCATATCACAAATAGAGAAAGGAGCAAAGCCTTTCAGGCTATACAACTTATGGCTAGAGGAGGAAACTTTCTGTGGGATAGTAAGAGAGGAGTTAAAGAAAACCACCAAAGGCACAGGCTTATTTAGGCTGCAATACAGGCTTAAGGCAACAAAAACTAGAATTAAGCAATGGGCTGCAGAAAAAGAGAATTCTATAAAACTAGCACTAGAGGTAGGGAAAAAATTAAACACTATCTCCACTGCCGTAGAGAAAGACCCAAGCTCTGTCCAACTACAAACCAAAAGTGTAGAACTGCGGAAGGACCTCAAAATACTACTTCTCAGAGAAGAAGCAAATTTAAAACAAAGGAGCAAGGTCTCCTGGCTAAAGAAAGGTGACAAAAACAATAGATTTTTCAACATTGCCACAAAACAGAGAAAATCAAGAAACTCCACCCTTAAAGTATTAAATAGGGAAGGGAATCAAAATATAACAATAACCCAACTTGAAAATAATAGTATGACCTACTTTAAAAATTTATTCAAAAAAGAGAACTCTCCGCACCCAGACATTCCAACCATATTTCCAAAAATAGTAACCACTGAGATGAATGATTGGATAGCACAACTCCCCTTGGAGGAGGTAAGAGAGGTGCTTTTTGCCTTTAACACAAACAAATCACCAGGCCCAGATGGTTTTACCTCTGAATTCTTTAAGAAATTCTGGAATGAACTTAAAAGGAACATAATGGACTGTGTAACACAATTTTTCAAAGGGAAATCTTTACTAAGGTCCACAAACCATACCTTCCTAACCCTTATCCCAAAATCCAACACTGCATCTGAAATGGGAGATTTCAGACCAATATCCTGTGTCAACCTAATATATAAATTAATGACAAAAATCCTCACAAACAGGATAAATAAGGACTTGCCATAATTCATATCACCAAACCAGACAACTTTTATAAATGGTACGTTAATATCAGATAATACATTGCTGACAGATGAAATGCTCTATGGGTATGGTAGGAAAAGAACCCCCAAAAGATGCTGCATAAGCATCGACCTTTGGAAAGCATTTGACACAATCAAATGGGCGACCATACGCTGGAGCAGGTTAAGCGGATCCGGGTCGGATCCGCCTAACCCATATACCCATTTAAATCATTTAAAATAGAAGGTGAGGGTTTTAAAAACCCTAACTCCTCTTTTATTTCTTATTTCTTCCCTTTTCTCCCACATTTGAACCCCAAACCCTAAATTTTCAGACCATCTCCTCCACCCATTTTCTCCGGCGACCTTAGACGACCAGATAGCAACCTCCGACGAGCTCCAGGGCACCACCGGTGGACGTCGTCCGTCACCTCCGGCGAGCTCCGACGATCGTCGACCAAGGTATTTTTCTGTCCAATACCTTTTTCTCCATGGTTTCCATCTGTCCAGCCCTATATCTAACTCCGGACAGCCATAAATCGCACTCCGGCAAGCTTTTAAATAACAATCCGACGAGCTCCAGGGCACCTCTGGAAAATCATGAACATCCCCACACCCACCACTATATACCCAAACATCAAAATAGGAGACCTAATTGAGGCATGTCAAAAGCTAACACATCACTCTCAAATTTGGGGCCTATTATGGAATATGATTGGAGCCTTGAGTTGACACATATGGGCTGAAAGAAACAGAAGATGGCAGCAACATTCTCTCAGACCACCAGAAACGGGTTCTTAAGGGGGTTTTAAATGACATCAACAACTCCTTTAGGCCAGAGAGCTTCAAAAAGAGTTGTCACCCTTTGGAACCTAGCACGATACAAATATGGGAGACCAACCTCCGGAGGCAGATAGCCTAGCTTCTGTACTAGGCAATATGGCTGTGTGGAAAGTGCCAAAATGAGACTTGCTCTCATTTCCATATTTATATCTATATTATATTTTATTGCTAGTTCTCATTGTATCAGGGCAACACCTCTCATTTTTATAAATGAAAAATTTAACTGCTTCAAAAAAAAACTTGATGGGCATATGAAATTGTCGGGTGGAGTGGTTCTTTTTTTAGTGGGATTATGAAGGTTCTGTTGGGACTAAGTCCACTGGGGGATGTAATTGATTTTTCCAAAATTATAGGGATTGACACAAATGATTGATAAATGGGGCCTACTTTAAGATTGATAAATGATTGATAAATCGGTTACCTCGACAAGCAACACTAGCCACACTGGTTGAACCGATGGCCGGACAGAAGACAAGCTACTATGGGTTAATAGGAGGATTTTTCCTGGAAAAAGATGGGAAAGACCATGACTAACAAAAAAAGAGCAAAGAATGCTCTGCTACAGGAACCTTGCCGAAGGTGACCACTGGTAAGCAGATTAGTACAATCTTCTTCTTTTGCCAAATCCCCTCCAATGGGAGAGTAGGAAGATTCAATTAGCAAACAACAAAGAACATTGCATCCTTTGTTTAGCAACATGGCATACATACTAGTAATATTTGCTCGTTTTGCATATTACTTTGGCATCAGTTGATTGTCTGTACTGATATTATGGTTGTGTTTGTTCGTTATACCTAGCTTTTATTTTATTTATTATGTAGTGTGTTTATTCACTGCAAGAATGGAATCTAGGCTAATCCACAACAATACCTTCCATGGGTTATCAGAGAAATAGAAGTTGTCAACCACCGACAGGGGAGGACAATAAACCTCCGACTGTGAGGTTTGGACTGAATCACACACGGCTTATTGTAGAGCAGGAAATTCTAGTCAAGAAAAAGAATATCTCGGCATCTCTATGCGAGCTATTAGAACCCCACCGTCCAGCAAAGAAATACATTCCTTCCTGAAGAAAGCCAACTTTGACGGACTATTTCTTTTATAAAGAAGATACCTACCAGGTAAACCTAAGTCCTAACTACATTGACGGACTATCTCTGAGGGACAGATTGGTCTTGGGACTTCGATGCACTGATAATCATCAAAAAAGAAGATCCAAATTTCCTTCAAAGAGGACATGCTCTATACTCAGATTCCATTTGGCAATTTTCTAGTGAATAACATATAAAAAAATATAAAATACCAAAGTCAAATGATAGGTAATGAAAATAGAGTGAAATATTATATTTTAAAATAATTTGTAATTTTTTTTTTTGAAGCAATTAAATTTCATTAAAAAATAAGGCAATTGCCTAGTTTATAAAAATAGAGTATAGAAATAAAACAGAAGTAAAAAGAAATAATTTGTTATATAATAATTTGTCAATTTCATTAAAATATAAAATACCAAAGTCAGATGAGATGTGATGAGAATAGAGTGTGATATTATATTTTAAAATAATTTATATATTTCAAAAAAGAATGAAACATGTAAGGTGAAAAAATACAAGACCCAAATAAGGTTGAAAATTAAACATTTTACCAGTTCATGTTTTCAGATTCTGCACTATTCTTCAGTATCCACTTAGCCACCATAGTACAGTCCACCGGTCTGTGTGCTTCCTCAGTGCACTGCAAGTTAAATATTTTTAAGTTGTTTTGTATATTACTCAATAACTGATAAAATAAAATACACAAAATGAATCTTATTCCCATATAAGTGCAAGTGCATGTGTATGTGCTATAATAATCTTATAATTAAATTTTACATATTTGAATAGCTCAATAGCCCAAATATAATTAATTCATCATTCCATCCAAATATCCAATGATAAGCCCATAAACATTTACTGATAGTCTGATATTAAATGTTATTACAATATTACATTCCGGATCATATCTGTAACTTATCTTGTGGCCTTGTAAAATTGACTTTCATCATTTCATTTTATTTAGTAGTGTTGTAAATGGTAATACCGAAATCTGAAGTCCATTATTCCCAAAGACTGAGGAGAATGAGGAATGCAAACCCAAACAGATTGTCTACTATGCAAGAGTCAGGATGAATCTAGAGTTCAACTTTTCTTCAATTGCACATATTTAAGAACAGTCTTCAATTTCTTCAATATGCATTGACAGACACCCACCCAAATATGGTCTGACATTAAGATTGCAAATCTCATTAAAGCCCACCAGAAATTCACACACGAATCCCTCCACCTTAGAACCTGCTTTGGAACCCCATGGGATGCATTGCTTGGAACCTCTAGTTTGAAAGGAACAGAAGGTTAAAACAACACACCTTTAGGTGTACAGAAATTCCCAGTTGGGCAATCATTAGGGACACAGCTTCTCCTTCAAATTATCTAATTTCAGGAAGGCCTGTTCAACTTCCTAAGGCAATTCAATTATTTTATAATAACTAGTTTTAATGCTATTTAGGAAAGTGTTGATGATCCGTGTATCATCTCCCTATCTTTTTATTTTTCCTATCTCTGAGATACATAAATCAAGGCACAACCTGTCATTATCTAATGAAAAAATTAAATTCCATGGAAGAAAAAAATCTTATCTAATTTGGATACCCATATAACCAATCTCAAACAATCCAAATTGAAATAGAACAAATGAATAACATCAATTGATTAGACAATCATATCGTACAGATTTACAGTCATCTATCTGATGATTCTGATCAGATATTTTAAAAACCCTGGAAATACCAAATTTTGGATTCAAATTACCATTTTTCTTTCTGAATATTTTTGAATCAGGTGTGGATAGAGGAGCATAAGTCCTGGTCTGACCTAAACCCATCCCGGTGGAAGTGTGTTTGAGGTGAATATTTCACCTCGTTTGGGTCATATAGATCCGGACTATTAAATAACTTGACGCATCTCCCTTCCAAGTCGCATTCGCGCATATGCGCGCGCATCCCGAACTATGAGCCCACGAGCCTGGGCTCGAACTTAGCCTGCAGGTTAAAATAAATAATTTGAAGACATGGGGGATCGAACCCATGACCTCGCATGCTAAGCAAACATTTTACCATTTGTGCTACATCTTCATTCTCTCTAAATATAATATTTTTTTATACTTCTTACAAAGCCCACCGAGCTTAACGAACTTGAGCTTCAGGCTCGCGAGCCCTGGGCCGGATCCGGACTTGTTTTAAGTTATTAAATAACTTAAAACAGGGTTTTGCGTTTTCAGAGTTTCTGAAAACGCAAAACACTCCCTAGGGGTTTTGCTCTCTCTCCCCATTGCTCCCAACTCCGGTTAGCTATTTCCCCAATTTTTGCGGCAGTGTTCAGGCGTTCCTCTGGCGAGCTTCCAGCGAACTAATTTGTAGCAGAAAAAAAGTCAAAAAAGGTTTAAAAAAATTCCGATTTTTTTTAATCTGTTTTATCTTCCTTCGTGATGACGACCATGAGGTTGAAAATGTTCAAGAGAATGAAGATAAGGGTGAACCCCATCCTGAACCTATGGATGTAAATCATTTGTTCTATAAACGGCTAAAGAGGACACGGGATCACCTATAGACCGTATTATGTATTTCAACTTTCAAGTTTGAATAGTCTATGTGTTTTAAACTACTTTAACTATTTTGATATATTTTATGAAGTAGATATATTTCAGGTATATAAAAAATATATGAAAAACCTTTTTTATATATATTTACGAAAATGCCACTTGCGCAAAGGTGCGCAACAAAAGCGTGCAAAAGCTCAAGTGCTCCAGGTGGTGGCGCATCCTGAACCTTGTGCGGGCTCGAGCTCAAGCCTGGCAATTCTTAAAACAAGCCGAGCCCGAGCTCGGCCAAACCAGGCTCGGCGAGCTCGAGCCCGAGCCTGGATAACTACTTAACGAGCCGAGCCCGAGCCTGGCTCTATAAGCAAAAGCTCGGCTCAGCTCGTTTGACACCCTAGACATACCCACCCCGATTACTTTATATTGTTTTTACATACATGCATTATTGTTCTGTGAAAAATATGAGTATGACGAAGCAACGTGTTGAAAAAAAATGATGGATTTCATATTAATATTTTTTACTTACATTCCAACAAAAGTTGTGTGAGCAATTGCAAGAAACATCAAAGTTAACACTTCCCATGACAAAATCAACAGCATATTCACAGCCAGGAGCTGGACACCACTTGCTCTACAAAAGAAAGAAATTGTAAGCTTTTATTTTTTAAATCTATAAATTGTAAGCTTTGTTTAATTAGAAATTAGTTTTTTTAAATTTTAACACATTATTATCCATATCTGTTCTGTAATCAGTTGAACAGCGAAGATAAAATCATAAAATAAAAGATAAAATAGTTCGCAAAATAATAAAATATGGAAAACTATAAAGGTTTTGACTTTTGACAATTGACATACTGTTATATTATCTTCAATGTAAGATCTGAGAATATATCTTGAATACTTCTCTTTGTCTTCATTACTGGCGAGTAAATTGATCATGTTTTGACCAATTATAGCACCACATGGTGGATCCGGGCATCGTAACATTAAGCATCCAGGACCATCATTAATCGATGTGCTCACATAACCTTAAATGACAACAAAAACACCAACACAAATTATTTCAAGAAAATAGGTCATGTACTAACATAATCTAAATACCATGGAAAAAATATACAATTATTGAAATCAACTTGAAAATTATGGAAAAAATATACTAAGCATTGTGTAGTTTGGGCTTAATTCTACAGATGGAAGTCATAATAAAGCTGCAAAAAATATGCATTGGAACAATGTTTTATTTGCCTACTTATATATAGATATAATTACACAAACCTCTCCAACAGGAATAACAAAAAAAATGTCCACAGGAAGCAGCACACATTCTATCACAAGGATGTCTTTCGAAACAAATCCCACATAAGAGCTGCAATCCAAACTCAGTCAATAACCAAATTTAAAAATAAGAGAGTAGTATCAGACTATCAGTGCAAAAGAAATTCTGGGCAGAGAGACAACAAAACATCTCTTTATTGTATTTAGGTCTATATACATGCAATTGAGTATTACTATTACCACATTCCAGATATGCTCTTAGTCTTTTACCCACAATTTATTATCCCACAAATAATAACAAACTGATAACTAATCATGTATTAGAATTTAGAACTAATTATAAATTATCTATCATTAATGAGTATTAAGTAGACGGCAGAAGTTATGTATGTAAGTTAATTAGAAAAGAAAATCTGTTGATTTTTATTGGTGAAATACAAACCAAAATTTCTTCTCACAACCATAAAAGGTAAAATTGATATTAAAATGTCAAGATTGTGAACTTCATGTTGAGGTGTGACGGGTAAACGAGAGTTAAGTGTGGAGGTCTATTTATTGGTACCCTGTTTTGGGCCAATAAATGAAGTCATTAATTGGAATCAGCCCAGTCTAGTTTACATATCATTGTAACCCAGTCTCTATTATGTTGATTGATTATAATAGAGAGCCATCACCAAGGCAAGAAGAGTTCTTCATCATGGAACACTATAATGGGTGTACACTTAAGTGGAACACTATAAATCTTGTGTTCTTCTCGTTTTCTAATTTACTTTTCTAAATTGTAAATGAATATTGATTCAGATCTGATCTGAATCAATCCTGATGACCTATTTAGTGGAGTGAATTGAATGCCACCTTTATGAGGGAGTGAATCCGAGTATCTGGCGGTTACTGTTGGATTGACACTTCACTCTAGAACTTCATAAAATAGGGGCTTTATTTTTGTGGTCAAAACTCAAAATAAAGTTCCATTAAAAGATATGGAGAACCAAGCTCAAAAATAATTACATATAATTTAGTGAGACATGAACAAGCTTGTCGACACTCTCCTGTCTGGCTTAATTCACAGTGATACCTACGAATGTTGCTTTTATCTGAAGTTTGCTTGGCTTTTTGTGGACTTCTTACTACCAGAGATAGGGGGGGTAAGATACATGATTGGGAGTTTTTTGACTGAGAATGTCAAAATATCTGGTCTGAAAGAAACAGAAAAGTAACACACCTTGAGATCCTTAAAAGTTCCCACAATGGTTATCATCTAGAACATGAGCCTCTCCTTCAAATATGAGGATTTTAGGAAGGATTGTATGAAACTATGAATGTTATGAACAGAGTGAGATCTGGGAAATGGGGGAGATCAAATGATCGATCCCTCCTAAAATGTTATTAATTATCTTATATACACTTTAGGGAGATTGAGATCTAACAGAATCATGCTAACTGATCTGTTAGATCTAAATCATAGAAGTTTCTAGAGTTATTAGTTATCTATACAATATTAACTAATTACACACCATCTAATTATAATATCACATATTGTGAGCAACTGAGCATTGCATATGATTCTACATCCTATAAAAAGCACAATCTTTCACAGATTGAAATACAAGCTATACGCTCATGGGAGTCCAACCTCTTGAGGCTTCGGTCCTTGGCCAGTTAGTCAGGGTCATAGCTATATAAGAGATAGACAATGTTTTTACATTCACTGTACTTGCATTTCCCTATATTCTGTAATATTGGGCTATGCCCAACCTCTTTTTTAGTAATGAAAGTTTTAATTTTTCAAAAAAAAAAATTATAATATCACTAATAGATTGTTATTCTCAATTGGAGAAAGTTATTATATAAGTTTAGGAGACCAACTTCCAGAGGCCAGAAAAGCCACCCAACTTGCTACTTAATCATTATTTGAAAGGTTGTACTAGAATTGATATACCCATTTTAGTTTCAAGTCTAAAAGTATAGAGTTTGAAATAGCATAACACTCAATAATTGATATATGGGCACATAGTTTTCCATGCGCTGGAGCGGGTTTGGATCCGCCTAACCCATATACCCATTTAAATCATTTAAAATATAGGGTGAGGATTTTAAAAACCCTAACTCCTCTTTTATTTCTTATTTCTTCTCTTTTCTTCCCTTCTCTCTCACATTTGAACCCCAAACCCTAAATTTTCAGACCATCTCCTCCACCCATTTTCTCCGGCCATCTACAAGGGAACCTCCGTCCACCTACTAGAGACCCTCTGGCGACCTCAGGCGACCAGTTAAAAACCTCCGGCGAGCTACAGGGCACCTCCGGTGGACGTCGTCCGTCACCTCTAGCGATCGTCGACCAAGGTATTTTTCTATCCAATACCTTTTTCTCCATGTTTTCTATCTGTCTAGCCCTATATCTAACTCCGGACAGCTATAAATCACACTCCGGCAGGCTTTTAAATAACAATCCGACGAGCCCCAGGGCACCTCCGGTGTACTTCCTAATATTTTCAGGCGACGCCTAGGCGCCCTATGCGGTCATGGCCATCGCATGACCACCTGAAAAAGCTTGTGTAGGCATCAACACTGAAATGCCATTTTAAAGTTGAAGTTGCTCGTCCAATTGATCTTCAACTCTTCTCCTATGATTCTTTGTCGATGGCCCGAGAGGTTTGTTGATACCCCCATTGCTAACTCAAAATATACCTAAGTTAAACTTCTTAATGCTATCCAAACATTATGCGGCGGCATCACAATCAGTGAACACACTCGTGCAAAAGCACGCGCATCCAGAGACAGAGTATGCTAACATTTTTGCAATTAAAAATAAATTTACTTTTGCTAAAGAAAATTATTGTATTCATGCTAAAAGATATATTTACTTATCAAATGTGCAATGCATTTTCCAAATCCAATGTCCAAAGACTACAAAATGACACGTGTGAAACCATACAAAAACTCCCTTTTAGTACTCATAATCTCATATAAACAAGAATTGGAATGCATCACACATGCAAATAGAAAAAACTTACTTCTCTAGAAAATGTTCTTGCAACAGGATTCTCATACAAACCAACAGTTTGCCGAACACTCTCTTCATTTGCAAACCAAGCTTCATGCACTTTATCAACATCCCTGTAAAATATTAAACAAAAAATGACAACGAAAACCCAAGCAAACAATGAAGCAAAAAAAATTGATAGAGTTAAAATTTCATTAGAAATGAAACGGGCCTTGTCCAGTTTTACAGGTATATACATAAAGATAAGACCCCTTAACAGACAGCACTACTCAGGGTAGGCAAAATCCTCTAGGAGTAGCATAGAAACAGAACAAAAAATATATAAAACAGGATCAGAATGACAATCTAGCTAACACCACCATAGTCCAATAGTAATGAAGCAAAACTTTTACAGATGACAATTAGTGCATGTTTTACAACATTACAAGTGTTTTTTAATGTAGATAAAATTTCAACTGACATGTAGAGGGCCTAGGGGGATTTCACATAAAAACATATATAGAATATGTTTTATAGACCTAGAGCTAAACAGAGGGAAAAGCTCTATTATCCTGTGTCAAAAGTATGTCAAGGGAATGATCAGCTGATCAATATACAAGGATTCCAAGAAAAACAAATACCCATCATGTACCTAGGGCTCTCTAGAACAGAGAAAAAGAAATAACAAAGCCAATGCTGGAAGCAAGTACAACAAATAGAAAAATTACCAGCCAAATGGAAAGGAAAATATCCCTCATATGGGGGCAGAATCCAACTAGTAAACTGGGTAATTGCTGGAATCTACGCGTAATGGGCACAAGGAACCACACTCCCTCGTTCAATAATAGCAAGGGAGGGTTAGAAAGCTAACATATCAATTTATATGGGATGGCAGGAGAGGAGTGCTATGTCAAAATATTGTCCTCCCTAAAAGAGGAGGCTTGAGTGAGGAACATGCCAATCATAATTCATAACCAGAACAGTAGCATTGAAAAGAACTGCCAATAATTGGGGAGAACAGTCTTCCGTACTAATAAATTGGATCAAAGAAAAATATATTAGGGAACAAGCATTAGAAGACATACATATCAGAAATACAGTTGACTCTCCAATGTGGAAACATCTATCAATTATCACAAAAAGAGGGAAAAAATGAAATAATGGCACGTGGAACAAAAGAGGGAAGAAAGGTGTCCCAATAAGCAAATTGGGGATTTTTACCCAAATAATCAGACATAGTAGTCAGTCATATAGACCCTTGGCATAAGAAATATGGACACAAATGCCTACAAAATTCCCTATATTTTTATGGAGAATTGGATAGGGATATTTAACAACATTCAGCAAACTTGTCATATAGGGAATACAAATACCATCAATCTGTCTATTATGTAACAAGGAGGAGTCAATCGATTACCTTTATTTTACCTGTGAATACACGAGAGAAGTCATCCTCAAAATCATAGAAACATTAGGGCAAGCTATCTGGAAGATATCAAAATCTCCAACATGGTTCAAAAAAGCGAAAAGCGCTTCCACATTTCAAGAAGAGCTTTTCGCTTTGGGAGTTTTAAGCGCTTTAAAGCGCTAGGGGTATTTTAAAAATATCTTGTAAAATACATATAATCCTAAATAAGTACACATAAAACCTATAGAAAATTAAAAATACCTTATAAAAGTATAAAATCACACGTAACAGAACATTAAAGATTTAATTCATACAACTAAAATTAAATCCAACTAAAATCTGAAAGTAGGGTAAGAGTTTTTAATTTAAGTTAGAATAGAGGGGTAGAATAGGAAGAAGAAGAAATTAGGTGAAAATATTATTAAATAATAGGTGTGATCGGGTAATCAGGAGGATCTTTAACCGAACCCGCTTGTTTGCCGTAACGCCAAGGTCCCCGCATCCTTGGGAAATATCATGATCATCTTGTCCCAAGCTATACCTTTTCTACCATTACATAAGAATTCATATGCAAACTTCTGGATTTTCATAATGGTGGAAGAAATAAGGCAATCCCTTGTGCTCAAAATTCTGCTAAGAAGCCAGCTGGTCCAACAGAGTAGAGATTTGCAATAAGAGAAGAAAATCTGCTCACATGCTCCACATTTGATTGCTTTGTCATGAATTCGTGAGAGGGCTTACTACAGTGCCAGCTTTTGTTCCTTTCCTGTCAAATGTATCACGAGGCTTCTCTCAATTTAAAGCGCTCTAGGCAGAACCACGGAGCGCATTTCCTAGAGCGGGTAATCGGGCAGGTTTGGGTAAAGATCTGCACGATTACCCAATACACCTATTATTTAATAATATTTTCACTTAATATACTTTTTCCTACTCTACCCCTCTATTCTAACTTAAATTAAAAACCCTTATCCTATTTTCAGATTTTAGTTGGATTTAATTGTAGTTGGATATAATTTTAGTTATATGAATTAAATATTTAATATTCTATTACATGTAATTTTATACTTTTATAAGGTATTTTAAATTTTTATAGGTTTTATATGTATATATATAGGATTATATGTATTTACAGGATATTACTAAAATACCCCTGGTGCTTTAAAGCACGCTTAAAGCTCCTAAAGCGAAAAAATGCTTCCTGAAAAAATGGAAGCGCTTTTAGTTTTTTTGAACTATGCATGAGCCTTTGGATACCTTCCATGACGTTACCAGCTCTAAATTCACCTTCAGTAAGTTGTGAGGTAGGAGAATTTGTACTCTAGATCGCTTGATTAGTTGCCACAAAAGTCGGAACAGTCTAGTATTATCTTTCTAGTGAAAGGATAATTAAAGAAGAGAAGGAAAATTGTCTCCTCACCTCATTACATAGAATGATAGAACACATCCATCTGAAACCTGTGTCCTTCATTGGTTGAGGGATCTAAAGGAGTTGAGAAGGCTCTTAACCTTCGTAACAAGACAAAAAAATTAGTAGGTTTTTTGGACCATAGGACTGCTACAAATTGATTCTCCAACACAAATTTCAGGACAAGACCAACCCTCTCCCTAACCCTGGAAGTAAATTCAGTAAGAAATAAGAAGTCTTTTGATACTTTGACCTTGTAAAATTCCAAACTAGGTCATAATTTGTTGAACACGCTATCTTCTGCATTGCATCCTGCAATCCTGCCAACCTCCTTGAACTTCAAGATGGCTCTCCACATAGATGAATCTTTGCCTGAGCACTCCACTATCATAGATAAAACTTTGCCCCTTATGTATCTCTCCCTGACCCAAGCTGAAAGAATGACTCGCCTTCTGACCAAAATTTGTGTAGTCTCTTCGCTTGAACAGTTCTAAAATTCTAGCGGCAGATAAAAAGTTCGCGACTCCAAGGCCTCCTTCGATCCTTGGAAGACCACTCTTTTCCAAGGAACAGAATTCTTGCCATCCCAATATGATTAAATAATTTGCATCGTCACAAGTTCAGCCACTTTGAATCAGAGGCTAAACAAGTTTACCTAAGAAAGTACAGTTCGGTGATCACCTTTTTTTTTAAATCCTTGACTTAACCTTATTGGAGAAGAAACATACATTTAAATTATCTTTTGAATAAGATACACTGATCGTTTACAGAATAATAAATATTCAACAATGCTCACCTGACAAATTTCAGTAATGATAATAAAGGCACAGAAAGCAACTTAATCAAAATATAAAATGACATAATAAACCAGGGAAATAGAAGCTCACCATTTATAATGCCTCAACAAGATGCAAGCATGATCTCTCTCGATGGAAAGTACAGTTGATATTCTAGTAATATCTTCCTCCTGACGTTGACGAATGTCATCTTCACTAAGAACAGTATAATTTTCCTGTGATCGAAATACAATAATTTTTAAAATCAATGTGCAGTGTAGATAAGTTACGATTTACTGATAAAGCAGTTTAGATTATTTTATAATTAGCAGATAATAACAACTATTCGGTGGGTAATTATTAGTGAATAACCATTCCCCTGTGGATAGTTGGTTATTTTAGTGGGTAGCTTTCAGAGCAGTACAAAAAAGTAATTTTTTCAGATCTGGACAGTTCTATATATATTCTCTAAGTATACGTGAATAATACTCAGTGAATTCTACTTCATTTCTCAGAGAAACCTGGTCGATTCATCTCAGGTAATTCACTATCTTTCTATATGAGTAGATGAACAAAATATTTAAATCTCTACATTTTTTACTTATTTATTTATTACTATAACTAAAATAAAACCATGTTCTAAAGTAACTGTGTCTAGCATTTCATTAGCAATATAAATATCAAGTAAAATAGTTGAAATATTTTCATCAAAAACAAAGCAATGAAGATCATTGTTAAATTATTCAAATCCAACTACCAAAATAACTGGAGGTAAACCCCAGATTCGTAATTTTATTTTCTATAATTTTGCAAGATTAAATACCAAAAAAATCAAATCAAGTTACGGGTAAAAAAATATAGTGACAAAAGAGCAAGGCGACGAGGAAGAATAACAGAAACACTTCTACTAAAAAATAATAGAAACACGTAAACATCGTACTGAAATTCTAAAAAAAACAGCATGATAGTAGGAAGGGATAAAAGAAAGAAACGGAGATACAAACCATAAAAGATAAGATCTTCCAGGGTTTCTACCAAAATACCTGCTGCCGATTCAAATTTCCATCATCGGAGTCATCTGACGCATTATTCCCAAACTCATAATCCCCATCACCGTCATCACTCCCCATGCCGGTCTCCCCGCTGTAAAAATCGTCATCTAAAGACTCCAGATCGTTGGCATCGTGCATGTCATCTTCCGAATCCATTCTGTTACGGGTAAAAAAACACGAACAGAACAGAATTGGAGTTAGGGATTGGAAATTAGGGCTGAATGGATGAATTGGGGGAAAATCAAAGAATGTATATTGAAGAAATTAGTTTTATATATAAGTTAAAGAAAGGAAAAAGAATCTTCCAAAAAATTGCCTTTAAAGAATAATTGCACTAATATCCAGCATTCATGAATATATAATATATATCCTCTATTTATTTTTTTTAGTTTGAAACTAGTTGACAATTTATTAATTTCAAAACGTTAAAAAAAAAAAAAATCCTAAAATCTTAAAACTTACTTACATTATTTTTATTTCATATTTACTATTCTACCTATATAAATATGAGATATCAAAAATTAGATAAGCTCCCTTCTGGGACTGAATTAGGAATATTCGCACAACCACTAACATACTATCATATATAGTAATAGGGGATTTTAATAAGAATAGATCTCCTGGAAAAAAAAGAGGCCCTGGGATTTACACACATGGGAGGTATGCTGAATTCATCTTTACAAGTAAGAAGTGTTGTTTGCTTTAATATTCCACTCCTCTAATCTCCTCTTGTGTGTTTCCACTTTGGTTGAGAGGGTTGTCTCAATAGTACCAAAGTGTGAGAGAAGGTTTTTGAGCTCAACCATAAAGCTCTAGTTTAATTTTATAGAGTTTCCGGGAAAACTCTTAGGTCGAGTCTACCTTGAAAGATTTCAGAGGTTTTTAAGAGTTCCTTGATACTCTAAGGTACTAACTTACCCGTAAAAGTTAGAGGTTCTTAAGAGTGCCCTCGATACTCTAAGGTGTGAGTCTACCCGTAAAAGACTGGTTCCTAAGCGAAGTAGCCTTAAAGCTTAGAAAGGTTTTTAAAAGTTCCTTGATACT
>LFYR01000589.1:90217-126829 GCA_001185155.1 Zostera marina | reverse complement strand
ATATTCAGTTATCTGGTCATTTACTTGTTTATCAATATATCCAGTTATCTGGTCATTTACTCTACAATACAACTTGTGTTTACAATATAACTTAGTACTCATATACTATAGTTGTTTGTAAAACACTATCAAACAAGTTTACTCAGTATTCATATACTGTGGTAAACTTCGAAGAGTAATAATTACGTTATTATATCAATCAAAGTTATAATATCTTTATATCATTATTGTTCAACCATTTGTTTATTAAGTGTTTACAGGTAATTCCGCAATCAACCTGTATAAATCGAAAAGAAACTATTATCCCCCCTATAGCCTCGGATCACGATCCATCATAACTTTGTTAAAGAATAATGTTTACAGTGTTACTACTTATACATTTATTTTGTGACTTTTATATTCTAGTCCTTTATGTTTTGATATTCTTCTTAATACCCCCTTTCGACACCGATGAGGCGTAGTCGTCGCCGATGTCGCTGAAACTGGGCGACCGGAAGTACTTTCGTGAACATGTCAGCCGACTGATCTTCAGATCGAACAAATTGCAGGCGAATGTCTCCTCAAATTATAAACTCTCTAATGTAGTGATAGTCGATCTCGATGTGTCTGATTTTGGCCTGGATTACTAGATTGGTAGACATGAACATTGCCAACCGACTGTCTGTGCGTATGACAGATGGATCCCCAGTTCGCGCAGTAGTGAACAGAACCATCTGAGTTCAGCTTCTACGTGTGTGATTGCTCTATACTCAGCTTCGACACTTAGCGCGAAACCATCGGTTGCTTCTTCGACATCCACGCTACCGGATTTGGTCCAAGGAATATACACGACCCAATTGTTGAACGTCGATCATCGAGGTCTCCCACCCAGTCGGAGTCCACAAGGATGTTAAAGTCTGTCGATAGTGACCTTGTGAAGACGAGACCATATTCAATCGTTCCCTTTATGTACCTCAATATCCTTTTGGCCGCCTACTAGTGAGTGGTGGTCGGAACCTGCATAAATTTACATACTTGAATTTACCGCGAATGCGATGTCCGGTCGAGTGATGTTGATCTGATGTTGGGTCCGGTAGAGGTGTCCCGGAGTTTGTAGCAAGATGTGATCCCGGTGTGGATATTGGTTTGGAGTCTGCCATCTTAAATCTTGTTAAGAGGTCGAGTGAGTATTTCCGTTGTGTAATCCTGGTGTCGTTTGTTGTGGTGTTCATCTCAAGTCCTAGGAAATAAGATAATTCCCCTAAGTCTCGGCATCTCAATAGTGAGCACACTGCATTGATGAAACCTCTGACATTCATCTCACAATCCTTTGTAATGACAAAGTCGTCGACGTAGATGAGTACATATACGACCCATTCTTGGTTTCTTCTGATAAACAGTGATGAATCGGTTGTGGAATTGAAGAAATCACACGTTCGTAAGAAATCCTTAGAGCCTTTGATACCACGCCTGGGGGGCCTGCTTGAGACCATATATGGCCTTTTTCAGGCGACATACATGTGATCAGGTTGTAATTGATCTCGTGGTGAAGCCGGGAGGCTGCTCCATGTACACTATTTCAGTTCCCATTGAGAAACACGTTACAAATATCCAGATGTTGTAGTTTTCATTGTCAGGAAGTGAATATCGCGAGGATTGTTCTTATGGTTGTTGTTTTGACTATCAGACTGTATGTTAAATCGTAGTCTTCACCGTGTTTTTGATGAAATCCCTTAGCGACCAATCGTGCTTTATACCGCTCAAGTGAGCCATCTGAATTTTGTTTAATACGGAAGACCCATCGTGAACCCATCACATTCATCCACTGCTGGCGAGGTTCCAGGTTCCAAGTTCCAAGTGTCGTTTAGTTCTAGCGCTTTTAGTTCTTCTTTCATTTCTAGGGTCCATGCTGCAACGATGAGTGCTTCCTTGACAGAATTGGGTTCCTTCTGATCAGACTTGGCCAAGTTGCAGATTGGCGCCGTGTGAGAGTTGTAGACCACCGATGTTGTTACGGGTCGGGCGAGAGTGATCTTTGGGGATCCGATTCTCCAATGTTGTGATATTTGGGGAGACCGATTGGTTTTAACTTCGATGACCCAATTCCCTTTGATTTGCCCGGTTCAACTGTGTTGATTTTGGATAATCCGAGTGACTTTGAATTGAGAAGTCTGAATAGATTTGAATTTGGGGGCGTTATGACCGTGGCAGAGAGATTTTGCCGCTGCTCTGCTGTCTTCTCCGTTAGCTCGTAGTCCTTCATCCATACTGGAGGTCAGCATACCTTAGAAGATCTTCTCGTACTATCTCCTTGATCGTGTATAGGTTCTTGTACCGATTGTAGATTGGTCATGTCGATAGGGTCTTGCGTGCGTCTTTCTCCCTAAATTTCCTCCTCTGTTGCTGTCTTAGGATGTTCACAGCCTTGTTGAATTGCCAGTGTTCCAGTCAATGAGGATAGTGGAAGATTTTCTGATTGTGACTGAATTTCATCGGATACAGAAGAGCAGAGCCTGGACGGTGTCGGTAGGAGTGCTGGTGACAGTTGCCGGAAGTGGGTTGTTGGTTCCCTGTCTTGACTAGGCTGCAATGCTATTCTTCCCAAACGGGGAATGAATTTTCATCAAACAGAACATGTCTTGATACTGTAATTCTGCCACTTACTAAGTCCTTGCATTTGTACCTTTTATGAATGATTGAATACCCGATGAATACACATTGGGTTGTTACAAACTGTAATTTGGTCCGTTGAGAATTGGGCGTGACGGGATAGCATAGACACCCAAACGTACGAAGTAAGGAGTAGTTTGGTAGTCGTTGGAAAATGATTTCTTAGGGTGACTTGTTTGAAGTGGTGATGAACGGAAGGCAATTGATGACAAAGGTCACACTGGAGTATGCGTCAGTCCAAAATTCGAAAGGTAGAGAGGTTTGATGAAGAAAACATCGCCCGACCTCCCCGATGCGGCCGTATTTGCGCTTAGCAACTCCGTTTTGCTGAGGCATATACGGACAGGAGAATCTTTGATGGATACCAAGATCGGAAAGAAATTTTCGAAAGTGATGGTCGACGAACTCGCCGTCGGCATCACATTGAATATTTTTGATTTTAAAAGAAAGAGATCGTTCAACCGTTTTACAGAATGAAATAAAATTCAAAGTGAAATCGGACTTTAGAACAAGAGGTATGAACCACGTGAACCTTGAGAAATCGTCAACTATGCACGCATAGTATCTGAAGCCTTCTTTGGAGCAGACCGGAGCCGGTCCCCATAGGTTGAGGTGCACGATTTCAAGTGGATCTCTTACAGTGTAGGTGCGTCGATGGAACGGTGGTCGTTTTGCTTTGTTCATGGCTCAAACTTGACAAAATAGAAGGGTGGACGGTCGACGATCAACAGAAGGAAATACTGAATTAAGAATGCGAGATAGAACCGGTTATGCCGGATGACCCAACCGGTGATGCCATATCACCGGAGTAACTCTAGTGCAGGCCATAGATTGCTTGGGATTGTTGGTGCTTGTCTGCGAGTTATTCATGTGATAAAGTCCTTGGCTGCTATTGCCACTCATGATAGTGTTCCCCGTCCTCTTAGCCTTCACGTTGAACCCAATGTCATCAAATAAAACAGAACAATTTAGATCGCGAGATAAGGATTGAATCAAGAGAAGATTTTTTGTGTAGACCAGGGACATAGAGGACATTGGGGATGAAGATTCGACCAAAAGTGGTCGACAGATAGATAGTCCCTTGTCAAAATATGGGTAATTGAGACCCATTTTCGACCATTACAGTATCATTGCCTTGATAAGGTTGAGACGTGGAGAACAAGTTGAGCGATGACGTCATATGATTAGAAGTGCCGCTGTCAAGGCACCATGAGTGATCGGATGCTACCGACGGAGCACTGTTATGCAGTGAGTGCGTGTTGTAGTCGTCCCCAAACAGGCGAGTGTTAAATGCATAATTCCTCTTGTTATTGCAAGTGCGCGTTGTATGGCCGGCGTGATTACAGTTTTGGCAAGTTTGATCGGCTATCGAAGCCGGTGTCGGTAGCAGTGGTGGTGAGAAGTGCTCGGGATGGCGATAATTGGATGGCAGGGCGTTGTAGACCGGTGCCCGTGGGTATGTTTGACTTGCTGGGTTGTAGGATCCTCGACCACGACCACCATTGAATCTGCAACCTCGGAAGCGACCCCTTCCCCGGAAACATCCTCGGAAGTTATTGTTGTGATAGGGATTGATAAGTGTGTGCTGATTGCCTGTTGTTCTCGCTTGCAGGTTCGTCGATATTTGCCCACTCTGTTGGGATGTGAATGTTATCGGGCTTGTCACCGACGGACCTGTTCATTTTAACAGGTCCTCTTCTTAAAGCAGATGACTTATGAGTTCGTCAAATGAGGTGGTCGGACTGAAACGCAAGTTTCATCTAATCCGTCGACTACGTAACCAATAATTTTTTCTTCTGCAATGACAGAGTCAGCCGCATGCAAGGCATCGATTGTGGCTCTGGCCTCTATGAGATACTCCGACATTGTAGTATCTAGCTTTTTCTTTGTTGCTCTAAGTTTCGTTCGAAGTGCTTTAATGTGAATGTTGCAGAGAGGTGACAAGAACTTGTCGAGCAGCAGCCACGCCTCCTTGGCTGTGGTACAATGGAGGATCATGGATTGTACCGACGGTGACACGGTCGACCGTATCCATGTGAGAACAAGTTGGTCGGATTTGACCCATTTGTTGTAATCCGGGTTTGCTTCTCCGATGACTCCTTGTGGTTTCTGGTCAGGATCATCGATGATTGGGGACAGATCATGTAGCTTCAGTACGCCTAGAAAGTGAGACTTCCAGCAAATGCAGTCCACTTTGTTCATGGGATTTCTGAACAAAGAGGTGATGTTGTAGGTTGTGGGAAGACGGTGAGGGTTGGTTGAGATTGCATCGAGAAGATAGAAGTTGGGGTTTTCAGTGTGTTCAGGTTGGGAGTTTGGAGGTTGAACGATGTTTTGAGTGGTGGTGGCAACGTTGGCTTGTGGGTTATGCGGAAGGTCATTGAGGAAGGTGGCGAGCATGTTTTCGGAGATGGAGTTCAGTGAGAGGGATCGAGGCAACTCTGATACCATGTTGAGAAGTGAGATCGAGTTAAAAAGGAGAGATTGAAGGAGTTGAAGTGAGACAGGGGATTGGGCTATGATCAATTGAAAACAGAGAATGCGTTCTCTGGAATAACTTTGTTAAAGAATAATGTTTAAAGGACTTTTACATTCTAGTCCTTTATGTTTTGATATTCTCCTTAATAATGACTCCCCCCAAAACCATCTTTCACAATAAATTTACATCTAGAATCTCAAAATAAGATGAAAATCTTCTCTAGTGTATCAGATTTATAGTTCGCTTTGGAACCATTAATATTTAAAATATAAAGGTGTTGATAACAAATAACCTTTTTCAATGTAGTATCTGAGATATATGATAGAGAGGAACAATTCTAGTGAGAACACTTTCCTCATGTTATCCTTACTTGCTTAAAACACTATCCGATTGGGCGATTAGGGACGGATTAAGGATGGAAGGTAAAAAAATTAGAAACAGAATTAAAAATTCGAGAACCAAATTATCGGTGCGAAAAATTAATTAGAGACGGAAAGTAAAACAAATTAAAGACGAAAATAAAAATTTAGACACCAAATTATTGACGAGGAAAAATAATTAGCGACGACTTAAGACGGTCTAACCCTAATCCTAATCTAAGTGTTTCAAGATTTGTTTAAAGATAGATCATGCTAGCTCATTTTGATTTTCAAAAAAGATTTTAAATTTTTACTTCTAGCATTTTAACATCATGCATGAGTTGATTTCCTTCTTTCAAGCATGTAAATGATGAATTTTATCATAATATTCTTAGCATGTGAGAGTCTATGTGTAGAAATTTCTTGGTTTATGATCCATGCAAGGTAATTTTCCATGTGACGCAACATATAAGAATTATGAATTTGAACTTAGGCATAGCAAGCATGGATTTAATTTATTTTATCATGGCATGTATAGATTTAATTTTAACCAAGATACTTAGACTCGTACAAGTTTTAAGTTTTAATCATAATCATGCAATTTTATTTGGATTTCATTATGATTTCATTTAAACTTATGATCATGTATTTAAAAAAAATGTGATCAATGATGCATGTATATTTGACTAAAAAAATCGCAATTTTGATTAGTCAAATATATGTTTAAATTTCATCTAACTCACATATACCCATAGTCCTTCTATTTTTTATGTGAGTTTACTGATCTAGAGGTTTAGTAAATATGTCTGCCATCCGATCTTCAGTTGGAATATATTCCAGACATATGTTTTTCTTTTCTACATGATCTCTAAGGAAGTGATGTCTGACATCAATATGTTTTGACCTAGAGTGCAGTACAGAATTTTTTGATAGACATATTGTACTCTTATTGTCACACTTTAGAGATACTGTGTCTAACTTGACATCATAGTCAGACAGAGTTTGCTTCATCTACAGAATTTGTGCGCAACCATTGGATGTTGCCATATATTCTGCTTCAATTGTGGATAAAGCTATACTGTGTTGCTTTTTGCATGACCAGGATACAAGTGAACTTCTTAACAGAAAATATGTACCGCTTGTACTTTTTCTGTCAGTTTTACATCCACCAAAGTCATATCACAGTAGGCGTTAAGAATGAAAGTGTCATTCTTAGGGTAGAATAATCCAAGTGTGATAGTACCTTTTACATATCTGATTATTCTCTTGATTGCTTTGAGATGAGACTCTTTAGGGTTAGATTGATATCTGGCACATAGACAGACTGCAAACATAATATCTGGCCTGCTAGCTGTCAGATATAGGAGGGATTCAATCATTCCTCGGTATTTCTTGTTATCAACAGATGGACCCTCAGAATCTTTATCTATCTTTAAGGTTGAACTCATAGGAGTTATAGCTGATTTTGACTCGGCTAGGTCAAACTTTTTGACTAATTCCTTAGCATATCTAGTTTGACTTATAAAGATTCCATTCTCTTTTTGTCTGACTTGCAAACCTAAAAAGAAAGTCATTTCTCTAATCATACTCATCTCAAATTCCTTTTCCATTTGACTGGAGAATTCTTTACACAATGTATTATTGGTAAAGCCAAATATAATATCGTCAACATATATTTGAATGAAAAGGATATCATCCTTGACATTTTTAATGAATAATGTGTTGTCGATACTCCCCATTTTAAAGTTCTGAGATATTAGAAAAAAATTTAGTCTTTCATACCAAGCTCGGGAAGCTTGCTTAAGTCCATACAGAGCTTTGTTTAACTTTAAAACATAATCTGGATGTTTAAAGTCTTCAAAACCTGGAGGTTGTTTGACATATACTTGTTCATTTACTACTCCATTCAGGAATGCACTTTTCACATCCATCTGATATAGTTTGAAGTTTTTGTTACAAGCAAATGACAAAAGCATTCCGATGGATTCTAAGCGAGCTACTGGTGCAAAGGTTTCATCGTAGTCTATCCCTTCTTGTTGATTGTTACCTTGAGCTACCAGTCTAACCTTGTTTCTGATGATCTTTCCATCTTCATCCAGTTTGTTCCTAAATACCCACCTAGTTCCAATGATAGATGTATCTTTAGGTTTTGGAACTAACTCCCATACATTGCTCCTCTCAAATTGATTAAGTTCTTCTTGCATAGCCATTAGTCAATGACTGTCGTCTAGGGCTTCGTTAATCTTCTTGGGCTCCATTTGAGATACAAAGCAATTTAGGACACAATTGCCTTTTATAGATAATCTTATATGCACGCCAGTGCGTTGATCTCCAATGATTTGTTCTACGGAGTGTGGGTTTCTAAGATTCCTATTTGTAGGAAGTTCAAGAACAACTGTTTCTTCTTGATCATCTTCTTCTATAAGAGTGTCTTGTGACAATTGTTGAGTGATTTCAATTCCTCCTTCTATGTTGGGAACATAGATGGATTTATCAAAGTCAACATGTAGAGATTCTATCAACGTTTGTCTTTCCTTGAGTAGCACTCTATAGGCTTTGCTCCTCCTTGAATATTCAACCAAGATTCCTTCATCAGATTTTTGAGCAAATTTATCTTGATTTCCCCTTGTTCTGAGAACATAGCACTTGCTCTCAAATACTTTAAAGAATGAAACTTTAGGTTTTCTTTCATTCCAAATTTCATAGAGGGTTTTGTTTAAGGTTTTCCTAATGATTATCTTATTGAAAATATAACAAGCAGTGCTTACTGCTTCTGTCCATAGATATTGAGGTGAGTTATGTTCTTGTAACATAGACCTACTCATCTCTTGAAGTGTACGATTTTTTCTTTCAACTACTCCATTTTGAGGTGGAGCTTATGGAAAAGCAAATTCATGCTTTATCCCATTGGTTGTATAGTACTCTTCAAATTCAGAGTTTTCAAATTAACCTCCATGATCACTTCTGATCTTTATGATAGATGAACTCTTTTCATTTTATACTAGGGTACAAAATTTAGAGAATTCACCAAAGGTTTCGCTTTTATTTCTTAGAAAGAACACCCATATATAGCGGGAGTAATCATCAATGATTACATAGGTGAATCTTTTTCCTCCAAGACTTTGGGTTTGGGTTGGCCCAAATAAGTCCATGTGGAGAAGTTCTAAGAGTCTAGAAGTGGTCATTCCTGTGAGGGATTTGAAAGAGCTTTTGTGTTGCTTTCCTTTTTGGCAAACATCACAAATGTTACTTTTCTCATAAGCTATTTTAGGCAATCAAGATAGTAATTCTTCTTTAGATAATTTTGAATAACTGGTGTGACCTAAACGTTTATGCCATAGGATCTTTTCATCACTTGCAGCAAGCATGCAGAAGTCATGAGTTGGATTAGACTTATCAAAGTTTATAGAATAAACATTGTTTTTTCTATATCCTTTGGCAATAGTAACTCCCTCAGAGTTAATGGTTAAACAGTTATATATTTCAAATTTTACTATACAACCGATATCACATAATTGACTTATGTTAATCAGGTTGTGTTTAAGACCATTCACTAAATAAACATTTCTTAAAAATGATCTTTCTATATTTTCTACATTACCCTTACCTACTATTGTACCTTCGTTGTTGTCAGAGAACTTGACTTTTCGAACTGTAGACAACATGACTAATTCGTTGAGTAGAGTTGTGTCTCCGGTCATGTGTCTTGTGCATCCGCTGTCGAACAACCACCTCGAGGTTTATTTTTCCTGCAATAGTTAGATGATCTTTTGGTACCCATACTGAGTTGGGTCCAGATGAATTAACAATTTTAAGCAATTTATATTTACTTAACTCATCTTTGGTCATTTATTTTTGTTTTAAACATGCAGTTGTAGGAGGTGAACGAGATCTTACTCTATTCTTATGATTAGATTCCCTAACAAAATGTTTATTATATTTAATAGGGGAATCTAGAGATTTGTGATTATTATCAACACGAAAACCTAAACCAAATTTCTTTTGGCCAGACCTTGGGTTGTTAATCATGCTTTTCAACTTGGTTGAACTGTCAAAGTATTTTTGAAAAATAGTATTTTTATCAATTAAATTTTTATACTTGACTTGCATGACATTTGCTATCTTAGAAGAATTATGATCATGCAAATCTAATTTTTCTTTAAGCATCTTAATTTCATTTTCTTTTTCAGATAAGATGATGCTTTAAGTAGTTTTAATTTCTTTGATTTTTTCTTCTAAGATTTAGATATTATTATGATATTCGATTTTAGATTCATTAGCAGATAATTCCAATTCATCTATTTTAGATTCTAGGAATTCACGATTTTCAATGTTAGATGTATGTTCCTCAGATTTAAGAAGATCAAGTATTATGATATTTTGTTCTTTTAATTGTTTGTTAATCCTATCATGCTTTTCTAGTTTCAGTTGTAAACTAGAATTGGTTTCTTCTAACATCATGCATTTATTTTCTAGTTCATTTTTGTTACTAGATTCAGTTTCATGCATGCATTTTAAAGATCTATATCTTCTTTTAGCATCCTGATATTTTTCACTTAAACTTAAGAATGCTTCTTCTATAGTTCTAAAATTTGGGCTAAAAGAAGGTACCTCATTTTCGCTTTCCCCAGCCATGCGACATTCATTTAATTCTGAGTCAGTGTCCGACCATTGTGCTTCATTTGCTCTTTCTTTCAGCATCGGACAGTCTGGCTTGATGTGACCAATCTTGTTGCATTTGAAACAGACCGGTTCCTTATTCTTGTTTAATGACTCCTTTTCAGATGAATTCCTTTTTGGATAGCTTTTATATTCAGACCTTGATTGTCTTTCTGATTTATGATCCTTACCTTTTGAGTCTCTCTTCTTCAGAATGTAGTTTCGGATCTTGTTTACAATCAAGGCGAGATCATCTTCTGAGTATTCATCATCTGATAGGCTTTTGAGAGCTAGGTCCTTTTTCTTCTCAGGTTTTTCTTTGGACAAGAATCTCTCATTTTCATATGCCATTAGATTCCCACATAAATTCACAACTGTAAGAGTGTCGATGTGATGGGCTTCTTGAATGACATTCCTCTTGAAGTAGTATTTATGTGGAAGACTTAGCAATATTTTTCTTACCTGATTCTTCTCAGATATGGGTTCTCCAAGGTCGGCTAGATCATTTGCGATGCATGTAAATCTGGCATTCATTTGGGCAATGGTCTCGTCCTCCTTCATAGTGAAGCTTTCATATTTTGCAAGAGCATAGACGAGCTTGTTCTCTTTGACGTGAGACGTGCCTTCGTGAAGATCCTCCAGAGATTTTCAGATCTTGTGAGCCGTGTCAAAACATCGAATCCTACTGTACTCAGACTCGCTCAATGCATCATATAGAGCATTCATTGCCCGGCAGTTGTTGACATCATTGAGCTTGTCAAGAGTACCCCATTCTTCTTCTTTTGTAGTGGGGATCTAGTAGTCTTGACTTTCCACACACCATTGTTGATAGACCTCAGATGAAGTTTCATCTTGTTCTTCCAGAAGTCATATATACCTTGTTCCATCAAAATGTGGAGGTTTGTGGGAAGTTACGTGACCGTGATATATGTCGATTTGTGCCATTGTAGTTGATGGTAGTTGTTAAGCTAGCTTTCAACGGAACCTATCTCTGATACCACTTGTTGGATCGTGATCCGAAGCTAGAGGGATGGTTAATAGTCTCTTTTCGATTAATGTAGATTGTAGCGGAAGATCTGCAAAACACTCAAAAAAATACGATATCTAATATGATAATAATATAATATTGTTAGTAATATTATATTATTATATAACTTTAGTGAATATAATATTGTATTTTATAATACACCGTGCTTTTTCTTTCAAAGTTTACTATATTATATAAATACTAAGTCAACTTATCAGATATAAACAACTGTAGTATATGAATATTAAATTATATTATAAACACACTTTATATTATAAGTTAAAATATATTATAAATGACCAGTTAACTGGATAAAGACTTTAACTTAATTGATAGTACTTTATAAGTCAATTATAGTATATGAATACTAAGTTCTCTTATAAGCACAAAAGTTGTAGTATAAGTTAAAGTATATAAAAAATAAGATAACTGGATAATAAATTTAACTTTAAGTAACCTCAGATAATGACCAGATAACTGGATGAGGGTTCTGCAATAAAGTAGTCAACCTCAGTTTGTGACCAGATAACTGGATGAAGGATCTCTTTGTTTCTTTTTAACTTATTAGAATATAAAGATTAGCAAACGAAAAATAAAAGAATACAAAGAATTTATACTGGTTCAGTCTCAACCGACCTACATCCAGTTTCGTGATGTACCCTCATGAAATTCACTTGCCTAAAGGTATTGGCAAACCTGAATCCTTTACAGGTAGATTCCACCTAAGAGTTTTACCAGGAAACTCTATAAAACCAACCAGAGCTTTTACTAGGCTACTACGCTCAAGAACCTTGAATCTTTTACAGGTAGATTCCACCTAAGAGTATTATCAGGAAATTTTCAGCCCATGTGAATAACCTAATTTCTTGATCAAAAGATGTTAATTCAAACATAATCAGGATTAAATAATAATAATAGTCACATGGTAAAAGTGTTAAAACAAACTCTTAAAGCATGTTGTCTTCAATGTGTGAGACATTTCCTTTGTCCAAGGAAAACATATTTTCTCATCCCATGTGATATCTTTGTCCAAGAAAAACACATTTTCTTATTAACCTATTTCCTTAATCAAAGATATTAATTCAAGCATAATTAAGGTTAAGTAAATTAATAATAATCATATGGTTAAAAAAGTGTTGACATGTTGACCACGAATTAGGGTTTTGACTTTTAACTTATTTTACTCATGGTCAAATAATTCTAGGGTTTAATATGAAAATTAGGTTTAATTCAAAATCAAATCACCCTATTAAATAGTAAAGTCAAATATTGACTTGTTGACCATAAATTGACTTTGAACTTTAGACTTGGTTTAAACATGGTCAACCAATTCTAGGGTTTTAGTATGACCTATTTGAGATTAGGTTCAATTCAAAATATCAATTCACCCTATTGACTAATAACATGATTAAGGTTAATTAAACATGATTATCAATACAAACTATGTATCGGCGATTTAGATTCTACGGTTTACATAAGAGATTAGTTTGAAATCTGATAACTCGGTGGTGGTTGGTTTCTTAGGTATTAATGAAATGAAGATGTGGTTGGAGAATTTTAGCCGTGAGTCCTGCCCTGGCTATTGTTAGGAACTCTTGTTCTTTAACCATGAGTCAAATAACCTAAATGACCTAGCTATTTGCTTAATTTGAGTGAGGAATATTAGCATAGCTGAATGGTTATTGTAGAAGCCAAATCAGAATTCTACTCTTATCTCAAGAAATAGGTTGATCCATTCCTGATTTGAAAATGTTTTATCTAATCTAGATTTGTACAAAGGTATCTCCAACTTGTTTATTGTTCCATGTAATTAATTCGCCTCTAATGGAGGGTATTTCCAGTAATTCATCTTGATAAGGGTGAAACTCGACTAGTTTTATCGAACCGTTTCGAACAAGTGTCAGACCGGAAACTTCACTAGGAAACACGGTCGAACTCTGCAATGCTCTATTCGTCTTTTCTCGGTGATCTTTCAAAATTCTCTCCAAAAGATCATATGTCTTAATGACTATAAATACCCCCGATTAATCTGGTCATTAAGACAATAACCGCCTAACTTTTTCTAAGTCGACCTGTCCTAAAGTCGATCTGGAGTCCCCCACAAAACCTATATCTTATCACCTTATTTGATATGGTGATGGACAATTTAAGTAGGCTCATTGAGAAAGAGGTGAAGGATTTGCTGATGATATATGGGATTGTCTCAATCTCTCACCTCATATATGCTGATGATGTGTTGATTTTCTCGAAAATAAAATCTAAATCTCTTAGGACCATTTAAAGGATACTTGAATCCTTCTCCAAGTTTTTTGGACTAGAGATTAACCAAGAGAAAAGCTCAACTACCTATGCAAAGGTATGTGCTAATAATCATGACATTTATAGCATCCTTATTTTCCCAATAAGAGCCCTCCGTCCCTCCCTATCGACTATTTAGGGTTCCTCATAAAAGGAAGGAAGAAAACTCATGTGGTTTGTTAGAAGTTAATATATCCCATTGAAAAAATATTAGCCAAATGGAAATACAGGTAGGTGTCTGTCTTATGCAGGTAGAAGTTAGAACAGTCATTTTAGGAAAATTTCAAAGTCTAGCATACAACTTCATCTGGGACGGTAGGAGATGTAGTAACTGAGCAAAAATGACACTCCCTAAAAAAGAGAGGGAATAGGAGTGAAGGATTTTTTTGCAACTAATGCCACTGCAATAGTCAAAAAGACTGAGAAATGTTGGGAGATAAATAACTCTATTTTAGCAAAATGGATAAAAACTAGATACATAAAGGGTGACCCATTGATGAAATTGTTTGCAAACTCACTCTTGACTCTCATATATATATGTGGAAGACAATCCTAGCACTAAACTGTCCACACCTTTCAATTGTCCACCTCCAAACACTCTGAAACATTAAGGGCTAAGGGATTATCCAATCACTAAACTAGGACATCTGGTCCAGAATGCCCCCAAATTCTCCATGTTCCTATGGAGAATTAAAGTCAAAAGTTTAAACACCCTCACTAGGTTTCAAAATTGAGGTATCGACTTCCAAACAACATGCCACCTTTGTGGACAAGAAGAAGAGACCATACAACATCTTTTTCTCAACTGTCAATACTCCAGACACTCACTCTTAGAGGTCTCCATGCCAACTGTGTTAACAGTGTTGTATGGAATATGGGAGGACAAGACTCTCCCATACCCATACCTACGGATGACATTAGAATAAGTAGGGACATAATGTAAACAATTGAGAAATTCATGCATAAAGCAAGTTGTTGGGGCATACATTGGCTTATGTCAGGCTCTTTATCCTGGCACATATATATGGTGCGAGAGAAATAGAAGAATAAAACATCACACACTCTTAGCCCCCCCCAGAAATTATCAGCAGAGACATATTGAGGGATGTGAGCATTGTGTATAATGTCATACCTTATAAGAGAAACAATCTGTTACAGATTGAATCATAAGCTATATTCTTATAAGAGTCCAACTTTTTAAGGCATCAGTTTATGATTAACTAGTCATGGGTAGCGATAATATTTTTACATTTTCTTATATTTGTAATCTTGGGAGACAGTCTCATCTTTATTTTCAGAAATGAAATTTTTAATTCATCAGAAGAAAAAATATCGAATGTTATCTTAGAAAAAATATTTACATGGAATTTGGATAAGAAGATCATGTGCTTTGTGTTACATAATTGCTCAACTAATGACTTGGTCATCCTTAGGTAGAAGTGAGTCCAGGGTGGGTCTTGAAAAACGGGCATTGGACCCGATCCGATGACGGGTCTGGGGAAAAATCCATTATGATTAAACCTAAGTAAGTTATAAAAAACTTATAAAAAAATAGAATTATAAAAATAAATAAATTAAAAGAATTAAAAACTACACGTATTTTTTTTGCGACTTTTTGTGGAATGTTGGGTTAAAAATTTCTAATTTAGTTTTAATATATATTATTAATTTATCATATTATAAAAGAATTAAAATTTTTAAAATAAATATACCGAGACGAGCGGGGCGGAATCTTTTGCCCCAAATGACGTCAAATGGGACGGGTCCGGCCAAAGCCTTAGGTTTATTAATATGAATATCAACTTATAGTAATTTTAGGTTAATTTTTTTTTCAATATCAAAAATCGGGAATAACTTTCCCCCCAAAATTGTGTGTTCTTCTCGATCTCCTTTTCCTCTGAATGACTCAATGCTCCCACCTCATAACCTCATCACAAGTATCTAATATAGGATTTTGTAGATGGTGTGTTGTCAGTTGTCACATTTCATCTTTCAGATCAGACCAAAACTGAAGAAACGATCGTAGTTTCCGAGAGCCGAGGATTTTCCGATTTTCAATCTTTTAATTGGAATATTTTGCATAGATTTTATTGTAATATTAAAAAATATAAGGGTGTAACAGAAAGTTTATTTTCTAATAATCCTAGATTCTTAAGCAAAAGGTCTGTTTTAGAGAGAAAATCGATCACGATGGTCCACGTCGCCTACGACGCAGTGGAGCTCGTCCGAGGAGCTCCGACGAAAATTGAGGTTGCCGCAATTTATGGGTCGAAGATTCTCGCGGGATGTGCCGACGGATCTCTCCGGATCTTCACTCCTTTGCAGGAGGATTCCGATCAAGGAGAGGGGATACAAAGAGGAGGTTATGTGCAAGAGAAGGCCGTGTCGATGTTTTGGAAGAAGTTACCGTCGGCAATGGAGGTATCTCCTTCGAGGAATCTTCTGATTTCTTTGTCGGAATGGATCGTGTTTCATCGGCTTCCCAATCTGGAGGTCGTGGCAGCGATATCAATGACGAAGACTGCGAACGTTTATGCGTGGGATGATCAGAAGGGGATGCTATGCGTTGCAAAGCAGAAGAAAGTTGCGATTTTTAGACTCGATGGTCAGTAAAAAGCTTCGTCGTCACTTAAAATTAATTTACGTTTTATGATTTTTTTAACTGGCGTGTTTTATGGAATTAGAAGTCATTATCATCTGCAAGATGAATAACGTTTTTATTGGATCGAATACTTAGACGATTAAATGCTCTCCACTTGGCTGTTTTTAAATGGTTACTTCATTAAGAGTGAATATCTGTCTGGACACTCTGAATATGTACTGAATCTTGATTCCATAATCTTTGTTAGGATTGGAGTTTTAGCGATTGGTTTATTCTCAAAAAAATTAAAAGCAAGCAAGTGTGATATTTTGCAGATAGTAGAGTATTTTTTTATTGATTTTGTTCCACTCCTTTCACTGAAATTCAACACTAGCAACTATTGCGATGCTATATTGACTACTGTTCTCAATTTCCAGCTGCTCATTATTTTTTTAATATTTACATCGATAGGTGGTAGAGAAGTTGTTGAGGTGAAAGAGTTTGGAGTTTTGGATTATGTTAAGTGTATAGCTTGGTGTGGGGATAATATATGTTTGGGATATGCAACACCAAAAAAGGAATATGTGATAATAAGCAGCACGACTGGAGCAATGTCTCAAGTGTTTCCATCAGGAAAGATACCTTTAGCAGTTTCTCTTGATTCAGGGAATCTTCTCCTCGGAAAGGTTTGTCGGCATCATTTTTCATTTGCCTTGTTTGATGTCAGAATATGATGCTCAACATATATTGCTCTATTACTAGGATAATATTAGTATTTTCGTGGACCAAAACGGGAAGCTTTTACAAGATGGAAGGATATGTTGGTCTGAAGTCCCTGCTTCTGTTGTTATTCATAAACCATATGCAATAGCTCGTTTACCTAAGCATATTGAGGTACTGACCTTTTCTGAAGACGCTTTTTGTAAAAAACTCTTACTTACTGTATCAAGTATCAATTTTGTTTTGATTTTGAAATTTTTGCATTACTATTCAACTTACAATCTTACATTGATGCAGATAAGATCTCTAAGAACCACTTATCCTTTAGTACAAACTATTGTTCTTCGTGATGTCCGTTTGCTTGTTAAAAGCACTGATTGCATCATTGCCGCGCTCGGTAATTCAATGTATGGCCTGTTACCTGTTCCTTTTGGTGCACAGGTACTATTTTACAATGCATATGCATTGTTCATACAACAATGAATAATTATCAAGATTCATATGAAGAAGTCTAATATTGAAATCATTACCATCCATTGAGACAGTATAACTTTAGATAATTAATGCTTTATTTTTAAAATATGTATGCATTGATTTTAAGGTGCATACTTATATTTGAGTTATTTTTTGATATCTAATAGACCAATGCAACTATTCTAGGGAATGCTTAAAAAAAAACTATTCTAGGGAATGCTTGACTTTTTTTTTGATAGAATTATTATATTTCATTCTGAAAATGATAGACAGTGCTCGGAGTACATGTAAAGAAAGCAAGGTTCGGAATGCGCCTCTGCGCGATGTGCCACCACTAGACTCATTTGTGCAAAAGCACACCTGCCAATGGCATATTTGTAATTAGATATATATTTTTATATATCTATCCCTGAAATATGCCAAAATACTTAGATTTCTTCTTTTCTGATGCAAATCAAGCTCGCCGGAGGTTGCCTAGGGTGGTGGCCGGAATGGGGGGAGGACTGGAGGTGGGAGAGGGTCATAGGGGTTGCTTTCAATTAGGACTGAAAAGGAGGCTGAGGAGAATGCATTCCATACCATTTTGATTTTTGACAAATAGGGAGTACAAATCTAGGGATTTTGGAGTTTCTATAATAGCCTCCCATTTGATGGTATCAAAGTCTTTTCTTAAATCTATACTAAGGCAACACTTTTTGGACGTTCTCTTCTTCCTAAATCCATATAACATCTCATCTGACAATAAGGTGTTATATAAGAGTAGTCTACCTCCTATAAATGCAGTTGGTTAGGGGAGATCAGTTTATATGTCACATTCCCCACTTTATCTGCCAAAATTTGTCATAAGCGTATAGGTAGGGGATGCTTAACTGCTTATTCATATAAAATGGGTAATTATAAAATGGTCTCAAAAACATTAATAATAAAGGATATCAATTTTCAAACTTAGATTAATGTCATTTAACACTTTAGACATTCATATAAAATCGGGAACCTAAATTAAAATGCATGCAAAATTGTTTCAAGAGCTTATAAATTATCTCTAACCTATTTTAAGGTGATACTTTTTCACCATATTATGTCAGATGCACAATGCAAAGTTTTTGTACTTAACCTTCCCAACTTCCTTTGTTTTTTTTAAATCATAGTTCATATATTATTCACCAATCATAGTTCAAACACATACCTAAGATTCTTTAGATTTGATTTCTACATGCTTAAAATAAATCGTGATTTATACTTTCTAAGTGTTTAGATTTGGTTACAATACTTACATTAGTACATATGTGTTTACATTAATTTTTATTTCTACTTGTTTTGCAGATTGTTCAATTAAGCGCATCTGGAAATTTTGCAGAGGCATTGGCTTTATGTAAGTTGCTTCCACCTGAAGATTCGGCTCTTCGATCTTCGAAAGAGAGTTCCATTCACACTCGGTGAGTTCATAAAACTCTTATAGCTATCTTATATTTCAAGAAAATAGTAGTATGATCGTATTCTAAGGTTTTAAATGCTCAGATGCACTGTGTGCCAGCCATTGACACATCAGAATATCTGCTGCAGTTTGCGCACAAATACACAGGCATATTTTTTTATTATTTTAAATAAATAGATTTCAATTGATATTTTATCAAACAAATAATTAAAAAAAGGAGAGTGCAGAACGGTGGTAAACTCGTCAGCGGAGGTGTTTTCCGGGATAGATAATTGGAAATCAGAAAAAGTTGTGATTTGTGATTTACTGATTTCTATTTTTGAAATTTAATTTGGTTGGATTTGACTTGACTCTGTCTTAGGAGAGATGCGATTAACGCATTTAAAACCATGTCCTGTTCAAGTAGGGTTGTAATTTTTGTATGACACTATGACATATCCTTTAGAACAAAGTTCACACAACTTTGTTAGTCATATAACTATGTAAGATTTTTTTACATTGGGTTATTTTATTTCTGTAAGCTTCATGAGATATCCAGTTATTGAGACCCATGACTTGGATGTTCTATTAAAATCACAGTGATTATTTAATTTTTGGAAAAGTTGAAGAACTTTTATATATTTCTACCCTTTAGGCTTTTTTTTTCCTGAAAAAAATCTTGTAAATTTTGACTAGCATGGTTATGTTATTCACATAGTTAGGTTATCAATTCATTGTGAGAATTGTACATCATTTCTATTTAACTATTTTGTGAATCTTTGTGTTGTAATTATGTTATTTTCTCAGTTATGGGCAATACTTATTTGAAAATGAAAATTATGAGGAAGCCATGGAACAATTTCTAGCTTCTCAAATGGACATCACCTATATACTTTCTTTGTATCCTTCCGTGGTTCTTCCCAATAGACCTGTTGTTTCCTACTCTGAGGACATAATGGAAATACCTGATTTTTCTGATGAGACAGAATCGTCATTTCCATCTCAACAAATAGAACCTAATGAGATGTCTAAGCAAGAGGAGAAGAAAATAAGCCACAATGCTTATATGGCTCTCATAAAATATTTGCATAAAAAAAGACTTGGTATAATTGAAAAAGTAACGGCTGAGGTAACTGAAGAAGTTGTCTTAAATGCTGTACACTCTTCTAATCCAAGAAGATCAAAGGTATTTGTCAAAGTTTTTATGATTACAGTGCTTTTTATACTTTCACAAAATTATTAATTTGGAACTTGGTTGCATGTTTTAGATGATGACATGCTACGTGCATATAGTTTCAAACTTTCAATAAATTTATCAGAATCATGTCAACTAAATAATCTTGGTATTTTCGTACCGTTAAATTTTATTAAGGAACTATCACCTCAATTTATGAATGCATTTTCATTAGGTAAATGACAACTTCTCACATGGATATTAATGATGCATCTTTCTTTCTTGTTGACTTTATTATCATATTTTTTCATAATCTGTCTTTTTCTTTTCTTTTTGTCATAATCTGTCCTTTTTCTTTTCTTTTTGTCATAATCTGTCTTTTATAGGCAACAAAATCAATCAAATCTTCTTATCGCCAATTTTAGCCATTTAACTGAAATTTTGTTTCCCTCTAGAACCGTGGTCCTTCTCGTATCAGCTCCATTGCCAGGGAGTTAGCAATTATACTGGATACTGCACTTATCCAAGCTTTGCTTTATACAAGACAAACTCCAGCAGCTTTGGAATTATTAAAAGGTCCAAACTATTGCGAACTTACAATCTGTGAACATTTACTAAAGCAAAGGAGTTCAAATGAGGTATTGTTGGAGCTTTACAGATGCAATGAAATGCACCGCGAAGCTCTCAAACTCCTTGTCCAATTAGTTGAGGAATCAGGTTCCTGTCCACAACCGCCTGCCCTCAATCAAAAATTTCGACCAGATATGATTATCGATTATCTTAAGGTAGGCACACTTATATGTTTGATATTGTAAACTGATTGGGTCTTATAGTTATTGTTTTCTGTTTTTTATTCACAAGCAATTACTATCTTCTGCAAGGGTTTATGTTATTTCAAACTGCAAAATTTATGTTAAATTAAGAAGCAAGAAATGGTACAATGAGATCATAATTTTTTTTATGCAAAACTGATGCACTTATAAAACTAAAGTTGTCTTACTTACCTTTTATGTATGTATACTTCTCGATCCATATACTTATGATTTTATCCTTTTCTGCTCTGACTTCTGATACTTGAAACTTTGGATTGATGTATTTACAGCCAGTTTGTTCCACAGATCCCATGCTTGTGTTGGAATTCTCTACACATATTCTAGAAAGCTGTCCCACTCAAACCATTGATCTTTTTCTGTCTGGAAATATACCTGCGGACTTGGTGAACTCGTACCTGAAACAGCATGCACCAACCATGCAAACTAGATATTTAGAGCTTATGCTGTCAATGAACAATAACAGTGTTAACTCAAATTTGCAAAATGAGCTGGTGAGATTTAAGAGTTTCTGAACTTATTGAGTCTATTAGTAGGGTAACCATTTATTATTATTTATAAAATAATCATTTTACTGCAACTTTTACTTGCTGGTAGGTGCAAATTTATCTTTCAGAAGTGATCGAGTGGTACTCTAATCTTAAGGATGAACAGAAATGGAATGAGAAAGCTCGTTCATTAACACGGGAAAAACTTTTGTCAGCTTTATATGGTATTTCAGACCACAATGCAGAAAAGCTTTTGAATCGTCTTCCACGAGATGCACTTTATGAGGAACATGCTATTTTGCTTGGGAGGATGAACCAACACCAACTTGCTTTGTCTCTATATGTTCATAAGGTACGAATATCCAAGACTCTCTTAACACATGTTCACAAGGTTCTTACTTTTGTACAACTCTGCATGACTATCATTTCACTTGGATATTCATTGTTTTTTGTTTCAAATTTACATAAACTCCTTTGTTCAATTCATTTTCAATGTTATTATTTCTGTCTCCTTGATGTTTACTTTTGAGTGTAAAAACTTCAAATTTATCAAATCATCTTCTAAATACAAGAGTTGTTGTGATGGTTGACACTTGATTGTGCAGCTTTACATGCCTGATCTAGCATTGGCATATTGTGATCGTGTTTTCAACAATGGATTGCAGCAACCTAGTTCAAAATCTATGCCTAATGTGTATCATACACTTTTGCAAGTATACCTTTATCCACAGAGGGCAAAAAAGGATCTTGAGAAAAAAACTTCAAATTCCAAATTGTCCTTCAAATCTATCAAACAAAAGATTGCAACTCAAAAAACCAAAAGTAGCCGCCTTTCAAAAAATGTTGTTGAGATCGAATGGGCAGATAACAACAAACACATAAGCCCCAGCAGCACTGACACCACTGATAGTGGACGCAGTGATGGTGATGTGGATGAAAACGTCTTTGAAGGAGGTCCTGTAATGTCAAGCGATGCCCTTGATCTTTTGAGAAAAAGATGGGATAGAATGAATGGTAGCCAGACTTTGAAACTTTTACCAAAAGAAATAAAGCTCCAGGTATAATAATATCATATTTAGAAGTTGTAAAACTCATGATCTCTTTATTTTCAGAGAAGACAATTTAAGAAATTGGAAGTTATGTTTTTGAAATTTGACAAATTTTTCTTCTTCTAGCGATTCTTGAATTTAACCAAACACACATATATATCCCTTGAATTTCATATCTTATCTTGGTTTTTGTATTATTATTTCAGGACCTTCTTCTATTTCTTGAACCATTATTAAAGAATTCAAGTGAGAGTCGCCGTAATAATTCAGTTATCAAGAGCTTAAGATATAGTGAAAACTTACAGGTATATCATATAACTAGGGATAAATTGTTTTTTTTTTGCAAACAAAGGAAGATCATTTTAGAAAGGTAAAACCTCTATGTGACATAGTGTGGTCCGCTTAATATATCACCAGGTAATTTGAATTGGGTACGTTGTAGGGTACCCTGTACCCAGCGGAATATAACCCATGCTGTCATAACTCATAAAAACTTTTAGTGATGTAAGACCACTTGAGTTATCCCTTCTGATTTGACCATTTATAGCAAGTCAGTCAATTATCTTAAATCATCTTCCTGTTGAAAATAGGATATTTAACATTGACTGATTGCTTGAAAACTAATTTCGCTTTCTATGGATTGAAGTTGTAAATAATTAAAGATATACTCTGTTAATTTCACACTGTTTCTCTATGTATTGTTGTTGTCAAAGGTGAAAGAGGAACTTCATAAGCAGCAAAAACCAGGAATAACAATTGATAATGGAAGTACTTGCTCACTTTGTCGAAAGAAAATAGGAGGCAGTGTTTTTGTGATCTACCCCAACCGAAAGACTCTTGTGCATTTTGTTTGCCATAGAGACTCCCAGAAATTAAGACTGTGAGAGGTGCGTAATTTTTAACTCTAGCTTTTCTGCAACTTGATTAAGTTTGCAACCCAAAATAGTTTCACTTTGTCATCACTCAGCATTTCTTCACTACAATTGTAATATCTGATTATAGTTCATAATATCCAGTTTAGATTAAACACTACAATTCTACTGCAAATACTATGACCAATCTGCAAACAATTTGACCGTGGTTGAGGGTTTGTTTTAACCACTTCCAATTTAGTTATTGATATATATATTTCTTTCGAACTCTACTATACCACTAAACTCTGCATAGTGCTTGGTTGTCAACTTTGTTGGGGAAGTTTTTATTTTTACAAAAAAACTAAAGCAGTTGATTTAAGAGGTAGTTCCGATTTCATTTCTATTTTGATTATGGTTTACTGTGCTTTCTTGCTTTTTTGTTTCAATTTTGATATTTTTTTTGTAAATTTGTATGTAGACTTAAAATGCTTCTCTTTGGCTTATGCTTATTTCCTCCAGATATGAATTAAATGACTTCATAATTTATATTGTGTGACACAAGGGATTGCAGAACTGTTTTGACTTTAAATTGAGCACTCAAATTTTCTTTACCGTTGCCATTTAATAGAAATATTTTAATTCAAAAACCACTTGGTTAAGTCGTTGAGCCTCATTGTTTTGTTAATAAGATTGAGGGCTCATGCCTCCACGATTCCACGGACATTAGCTTACCTACTTATGTGGATTCTGGTATTTCTATCAGACTATCACTGTCTAGTTTTTCTTTTTAGCAGGGAGAGTTACCTTGGTGCTTAAAAAATTGAAGTAAAATCACATTTGACCCCGAAATCAGTTGGTTATTATCTTCTCTTTTTACTTATTGGGAATAATCATTTACTCATTTTCATGTCGAAACATTGCCGGGAACATTTTTTTAATGGTAGAATTTTATTGTAGTTGGAGAAGCATGTTCGATGACTTCATGGAAGAGAGAAAAAGATGAGATTGAGATATTTTGGTAATTATCTTCACCTTGATTGGGTTTTTTGAAAATATTCAAGTCGTTATCGCTGCTTCAGCACCGATAGCATTTTGTGGTTTTGGTAAGTAAATTGTAAAAGTGTGTATTGAGTAAATAATTAAATATGTATATTGGTATTTCAACTTCCAAGTTTTTTATGGTTATGGGTATTGGTTTTGTCAAATTTCAACTTCATGTGTAAGTTTATTTTACCTTCCTCAATTCAGTCACTGTCCACACTCCTCCAGTGTACATTAATTTTAGTAGAGGAAGAATTCCTTTATATTTTGTTTAATTGTTTTTTTCTTCTTTCTATTTTTGTGAATGCATTCGTAACTCGTTTTGCTTGTACTTATTTTGTAATTAGTGTCTCTCTTCAGTCTTCAACAATCATCTTGTTCCTTTTTAACTTATAGTTTGGAGTATTTCAATTTATCCAGCAGAATTACCCATTTAAGAGATTCCTTTTGATATTCCAATTGTTGGGACAAATGTATAGAACATATTTGCGAGCGTCTGAAAAAAATGTTTGAAAAACAAGTATGGTGCAGCAGACTGGTAGTGTCAATGTGTCACAGTCCAAAATAGAAAGGATAAGTTGTAGCATTCAACCACCATCCATCTATGAGGTTTCCAATGGCAAACTCCACAGCTTCTTCCCTTGTAGCATTATAACGTGCCCATGCCACTCTTTCACTAATCTTGGATCCTGGCCCTCTATTATTATACTCCATCAACTCCACCGAATCCAATGGTGCATTCTCACTCCAATCGTGCCATCCTTTTGGACTCACCTCTTCTCCTAAGTAACTCCCCATTACCATAGTCCTTGAATACCTCCTCCATGGTCTCCCCAAATAAACTTCATACCTGCATTCATTACCATAAATTCATTTAATACTATTATATCGTTTAATAAATTAAAATTAAATAGATTAAGTGAATTGAATTTGAAGGACACCAGTCACACCTGACACCACCAAACACCAATACATCATGCAAATTTTGAATTTCAATAGTTAAATAATATCATATATATTCAGGAAATGAATCAGGTATAAAGTGTAATTACTTGGAAGTGTTGGAAGAAAAGTGATTATAAATAGGCGCAGTGATTGAGCAATTTTGGAGAGAGAAACCTGTTGGTTGAAAAGGGTCATCACGGGAATGGGCGGTAATCATATCTCTCTGGCCCTGTAGGGGATGGAGCACAATAATCAGACAGTTCTGGAAGACAGCGGCGGCATTTCCGAAAATGAAGTCTACAGTTCCACTGATAATGCAGTCTCTGTAGAACTGGCTAGATGAGTGCGCGTACAAGGTGTCTTGGTATCCAGATATATTGCATCGGTAGAATGCTGCCTGATCGGCGCTGACACGTAGGGCGACTGCTTGGCCCTTGGCCGGTCCTGCCGTGTTTACGACGGTTAGATCTCGTGCCAGGAATCCTGCACCGGAGATGGCTAAGGTTGCGGAGTTGAACGTTGTGTATCCGTCTTTCATATTCCGGTTTCCTTCGATCACGGTAAGATTCATGCCGGATCCGACGAACATGAGATTGTTCTTTTGGAATGGGATGAAGATGTTCTCGGAGTACACGCCGGGGGATATTTGGATCACGAATCTGTGGGAAATGCTAGACGGCGCCGCTTCCACGGCTTCCGATATCGTTTTGTAATCACCGGTTCCGTTACTACAAACTACAACGAATTCGTCAGGTCCTGGATTTCCCAACCCCAATTCACTGACTCTGCGATGAGCAATGACTCTTTCCGAAGATTTTAATAGTTTGTTGGTGATCGCTAGAGCATTGCTTAGTGTTTCCTTCATAGGATTCAGAAACTTTGAGAAGACAATCTTGTTCTTGATTCCACTCCTACTGCTATTGAAGACGTTCTCGTCGTCGAGACCAGAGAGGCAGGAGTCTCGGTGAGTCATGGCAGCAGCGAGGAGACTCCGTACTTGCCGGAGATTTCTGGTCCGACGATTCCGTACTCGAAATACACTTCGTAAGTTTGTTCGAGATGCGCGAAGGATGTGGAGGGATTGATCGAGCATCAATAGACAGTCTTTAGTAGCAGGAGAACGAGGTAGTGATCTAAGGCGTTTGATCTTCAATCGAGCGTGGATGATGGATTTGATGGCAGTGTTGACGGTTGTCAAGGCGAGGTCCAATACTGTTCTTTTGGTGGTAACTATAGTTGATATAGGGAAGGAGAGAGTAGAGTGACAAGTTGACGGGTATAGTGTTTTTTTGCAGATTCTTTGGACCAGGGCAATGTGATCATTTCTTCCGGTGGTTTTGGTGCCAGAGAAAATCGCAACGACACCGGCGATGAGTAGTAGGAGCATGAGGAGGGTCTCTCTTCTTGCAGGTTTCTTTTCCTCTTGCATTCTTGGACGTTGTTAAACAAACAGGTAAAATAATACTTTAATTTCTCTATTTTGAGTTATTATATATCGGATCGAATGGGCCGGTACAATGATACTTTGTTACTTTTATTTTGCTACCTTGCTCTTCCAATCCCTAGTTACCATTTCTAGTTCCCAGTTCCCACCCTTCGATTTAGTTTTTTTGTGCATTAATAAATTTAATTAAAATAAAACATGATTAGTTTATGCTTAATTAAAACAAACGCTGAAAGATAAACCAACTAATTACTCTAATCCTGCCCTACCATATTGTATGCAGTCCAATGCTGGTAGCCTGGTAGGCTAGTGCATCTGTTCTAGTTTTGTGACTTTCTGTAGGTAGATTCCTCCTTGAAGCCTTGGTCGACGGTCTGTATGCAGATTTTTGCTATTGCTTCAGTGGTGGAGGTTTTCCCCAATTTTCTTCTAGAATTTCGCTCTTTCCATTGCAAGTTTATATATTGCCAAATGCGTGGTGTGGAAATCTGGTAGCTGCTGGACCGTAATTATGCTTCCGGCGGCCTCGAGACATCTCTTTAGTAGTTCTTTACTGAAAACGCATTCGTAAAATAGGTGCCGGATCAACTCATCCTTGTCGCCGCAGAGTGCACATAGCCTCTCAAGAACAAAGATCAGAGAAGCTCTCTTTAAAGAAGCTCAAAGACGTCTCTACATCATGACCATAGGTGGAAAAATTATTTATATCGTAGGCGGAAAAACTATTTATATCGTAGGTGTAACAACGTTCAATACCGTAGGTGGAACGATGATTTGTACCGAAGGTGGAACGATGATTTGTACCGAAGGTGAAACAACGATTCATACCGTAGGTGGAACAACGAGTCATACCGTAGGTGGACAATGATTTGGGATATGTTGACGACGTCGGTGTCAATCGTTTGAGGGACAAACGGTTTCAACAGAACGAGAAACAATGTTTAAAAGCGTTTCAAAGGGACATTGAAAAATGATTAGAACGATATGAAGTACAAATATACGAAAATAAACGTGTTAAAGTTTTTGAATGAGAAAGTGTATTACACAAATGAAACACAAAAACAGATAATAGAAGACCTGCGTAAGTGACAACAATAAAAAAACGCATGAGAGGTTGTGTTTTGAGCGAGCAAAAGGAAAAAAATAAGTTTACATGAACGAATAATAGGAAATGATAAGATTCATGATTAACGGAAAAAAAAACGAAATACAAATACATACAAAGTGAAGATGTGTTTCCAGCGAGGAGAAGAAAAAAATGGTTTCCATCGACGATTTCAAAAATAAAATTGAGGAAGACGATGAGAAAAGAAAAATGACATTGCGTGTGGAAAAAAAAATAAACGTACGTTAAAAAAGAAATGTGTAAGAGTGAAGGTACAAGGTAGGTAGAAAAGGAGGTAGGTGTGTAGGTAGGTGTAAGAGGAAACTTGGTCACATGGAGATGTGTGCACAAAATTGATTATAATACTAATAAATGGGGAACGGTCTGGATGTTGAGGACACAAATCGGACGGCTCAACTTGGGTGAGCGTTTTTGAACTCACCCTAGGCTGAGTTCATCTGATATTTTCTTAGCCTCTCAGTTGCCATCTTCTTCTTTTCTTTTCTTTTCTTTATTATTATTTTTTTTTTTTTGAAGCTGTTAAATGAGGGACATTGCCCTGAGAAATACAATGAAAATAAACATAAAATATAAATATGAATATTGTGACACTTTCCACACAACCATGCTGCTTAGAGAAAGACTCTAGACTATCTGCCTCTGGAGGTTGGTAATAGGAGTAGAGTTGCTGAAGTGCAGCAGATGGTAGGAGGAAAGCAATGGAACAGTAGAAGTCTGGATATTGGGTTGCTGCAACCCTAGATCCGTTTTTAATTTTAAAACCGATTTCTTAATACATTCCAGAATAACAAATGTTTCCCTTTTATAGGGTACAACTAATAGAACACACTAACTAAGTAGTTCCTTAGCGACATTGTAACAATTAACTAGGTTCCACTCTTTACCCAAATAGGCTAGTCTAATTAATAATGAAATCATCCAGCCGCTTAGGTTTAAAATGGATTCTGGTGGGCCTATTTCCCAACGTCGAACCACTGTCTGCAACAGAGTTTTTCTCAGCGATCTCCTCCGGCGAGCTCTGTTCCTCTGAGGTCATCAGACGGCGACGGGAATCTTCCAGTACTCCAACACAGCTCCGGCCGACTCTATCATCTCCCCCCTTCTCAACATCGACCTTGTCCTCAAGGTTGAGGGATGGATATAATTTCTTCAGGTTGCTTATTTCTTCCCACGATGTCTCATCTTGATCTAATCCTGCCCATTTTACTTTGATTTCTTCAATGTTTTTTTCCTTTGGACAGCAGAATTCTTTTCTCCAGCAGTTCCTCTGGATAAATCACAGGGTCTCCATTTACAGAGAGCTCCGGCAAGGCTCTGATCTCCTCCTCAGGTATTACTCCCTTTAGCTTTTTCAACATACTAATATGAAACACATTATGAATTAGACAGGTTTACCTTGTATGCAACAGGGCTGATTTTTTTCCAATCTTGTAAGGACCATAATATCTTGCCGATAATTTATGATGTAGTCTATGAGCCACCGATAGTTGTCTATAGGGTTTCAATCTCACCAGAACCCAGTCCCCTTCCTCAAATTCAATGTCTTGCCTGTGCTTATCAACTTGCTTCTTCATTCTTTCTTTAGCTCTTTCCATGTTGGACTTGACTAGTTCAATAATTTCTTACCTTCTCATTAATTCTTCTTCAGCCTCTAAGTTTGTTGATTCTCCCCTGATTACTTCAGTGAAGGAATTGGCTTCCTTACCATACAAGGCCATGAAGGGTGTCATCCCAATTGATACATTGAAAGTAGAGTTATGCCATAACTCTGCCCATGGGAGTAATTGCAATAACCACCTTTTGGGTTGTTCATGCACTAGGCATCTTAGAAACATTTCAATCCCTCGGTTAACAACTTTTGTTTGCCCATCTGTCTCTGGATGATAGGCCGAAGATAGCTTTAGGGTAGTGCCACTTAATCTGTTAATTTCTTTCCAGAAGCTACTTGTAAATACCTTGTCTCTATCTAAGACTATGGAAGAAGGAATTACATGGAGTTTTATTATATTCTGTTCAAAAAATGCAGCTACTATTTTGGAAGTAAAATCTGATGGTAGGGCTTCCAAATGACAAAACTTAGACAACCTGTCCACCACCACTATTATGACTGTTTTACCTTTCACTTGAGGTAAATTAGTGATAAAATCTGTAGACAAGTCTTACCACACTGCCTTTGGGGTAGGTAGAGGCCTTAGAAGTCTTTGAGGCTTTTTTGTTGCTATTTTCATTCTCTGGCAGACTATACAATTCTCAACATACAGTTTAATTTGTTTGGCCATTCCTTGCCACCAAAACTGTAATTTGATTCTTTTAATGGTTCTCTCAATACCGGAGTGACCTCCAATTACACTATCGTGATATTCTCTTAGTATATCAGTAATTAAAAGAGATGTAGGAGAAATTACATACCTCCCGTTCTTCAATAAAAATCCATCCTTTACTGAAAATTCAGAACTCCTCTCCGTACCATTTTCTATGCCCTTAATCAGGGATAATAAATCTGGTCTTGTGGCATGTTCTTCCATTATTTTCTTTACCAATTTACTAACAATTGCACATAAACTCAGAATTGATCCTTCTTGAATTTCTTCTTCAAATTGCCTAGACAAGGTATCAGCTGCTTTGTTCTCTTTGCCAGGCTTGTATTTGATAGAATAATCAAACCCTGATAGTTGACATAGAAACTTTTGCTGGTCAGGTGTTTGGATAATCTGATTCAACATATTTTTAATACTTTGGTGGTCTGTGTGAATCACAAAGTGGTGTCCTAGCAAGTAATGCCTCCATTTGGCCACTGCTTGTGTTATTGCTAGCATCTCCTTGGCATAAGTGGAAGCTAACAACATCCTTCCTGAAATCTTTGAACTGAAAAAAGCTATGGGATGTCCTTCTTGACTTAATACTGCTCCCAAACCACCTTGGCATGTATTAGCACTGGAGTGGAGGTCATAGTTAGGAAACTTTTCTCAGCTGCTTCATTCCAACAGAATTGATCTTTCTTAAGAAGATCAGTCATTGGGGCTGCAATATGTGAGTAATTTCTCACAAATTTCCTATAATAACCTGAAACTCCCAAGAATCCCCTTAAGCCTTTGACAGATTTTGGAACTGGCCAGTTTAAGATGGCTGATATCTTCTCGGGATCTGGTGTTACTCCTTGCCCTGAAATAATGTGCCCCAGGAATTGTAGTGTTTTTTGAAAAAAAAGACACTTGGACTGTTTGGCATAGAGCTGATTTTCCCTCAATGTTACTAATACAGAATTTAGGTGAATTTTGTGATTTTCCTTGGATGAGCTGAAAACCAAGATATCATCAAAAAAAATTAAAACAAATTTCCTCAAGAATGGTGCAAAAATTCTGTTCATGGTAGCCTGGAATGTAGCTGGTGCATTAGTGAGCCCAAAAGGCATCACTAAAAATTCATAGTGCCCATTGTGTGTTCTGAAGGCAGTTTTTTCCATGTTGGCTGATAGCCTCAGAGTTCTAGGACTTAGCTGCCCTTGTAAGGAGTGATAACTGATATGAGTGTGCTCAACGCTGATTTCTTCTACAGCATCTACAAACTGCTCTTCATCCTCATTACGATCTGTGAATTCTGCAAAATTCTCACCATCAGCAGATAGAAGGAATAATCTTCCTTTGCATCTATGCCCTTTTTCCCACTTCTCTGTGCAATTAAAACATTCATTTTTTGATCTCTTGATTCTCATCTCAGCTGGTGTCAATTTCTGTCCCAGATTAGGTGGTTTATTGAAAGATGTGTTGGTTAAAACCAATGGTTTTTTATGAGATGGTATATATGGTTGAGTCACATTGCTTTGATTTGAAAGAGATATAATTTCAGTAGAACTTGAAGGAGGGCAATATCTCACAATATCAGTTGACATATCAGTTCTTTCATATAATTGAGCTAAGGCAAAAGCCTCTACTAAATTTTCAGGTCTTGCTCTTATTACATCCTTCTGAATTTCTAATTTTAAACCTGACATAAACACTTCTTTTAATGTATTCGGAGTAATGTCAGTTACCTTGTTGGCTAGTGTCTCAAATTTGTGTTGATATTCCTTCACAGTTCCTATTTGAGTCAACTTGCTTAGCCTTCCAGCAGGGATTTCATATGCAGCAGTTTCGAATCTTTTAATCAAATCATTTAAGAAATCAGACTACGATTTAAGGGCATTGTTATTATCAGCCCATAAAAGCCACTTCAGAGCTTCACCTTCCATATTGAAGGTAGCAACTGTAATTCTTTTTTCATCAGGAATATTATGATATTTCAAATATTTCTTTGCCTTGTAGATCCATCCCTGGACATTTTCACCATCGAATTTAGTCATTTCAGTCCTGATCGATTTAGATCTCTGGTCAGATTTTAGCTGTGTCTGTGCTTCTGGATTACTCAGCAACATTAGGGATTCATTCATCTTTGCTAGAGTAAGTTCCATATTTCTCATTCTCTCAGCCTCTGCATCTTGTTTAATTTGAAGCCTCTTGAGTTGGACCTCAACTGGTTCAGCCAGTCCGAATAAGTGAGTAATCTGAAAAAAGTTTTTTTTTTTGGAATAAGAATTTTAGCAAGAAAATATAGGGATAGATAGATACGTCCCTTTAATGGATCTATTAAGCACAGAACACGCTTTTGAAGAGTTGTTTAGTATTTTTTTGGAATACAAGTCCTCTTGCTTTTTTTTTCCTTCTAGATCTGCAATGATAGATATGTTCAATATATGTTTAATATTGTAAATAGAGTTTAGGGTACGTCCCTGTCGTGGATCTGTTTAGCACAGAACACGCTTTGGAATTTTTTCAGTATTTTGAGGAATACTAATCCTTCTTCTGATGATCTTCTGCAGTTAATCTTGGAACTATCGGAGCAGAAGTAGCACCACGCCGGCGAGAGGAGTTGAAAGCACCACTAATAGGAGTAGAGTTGCTGAAATGCAGCAGATGGTAGGAGGAGAGCAATGGAACAGTAGAAGTCTGGATATTGGGTTGCTGCAACCCTAGATCCGTTTTTAATTTTAAAACCGATTTCTTAATACATTCCAGAATAACAAATGTTTCCCTTTTATAGGGTACAACTAATAGAACACACTAACTAAGTAGTTCCTTAGCGACATTGTAACAATTAAATAGGTTCCACTCTTTACCCAAATAGGCTAGTCTAATTAATAATGAAATCATCCAGCCGCTTAGGTTTAAAATGGATTCTGGTGGGCCTATTTCCCAACGTCGAACCACTGTCTGCAACAGGGTTTTTCTCAGCGATCTCCTCCGGCGAGCTCTGTTCCTCTGAGGTCATCAGACGGCAACGGGAATCTTCCAGTACTCCAACACAGCTCCGGCCGACTCTATCAGTTGGTCTCTTATATCTGCATTGTGCTAGTCTCTAAAGGATGACAACAACTTTTCTTGAAACACTCAGGTTTGAAGGATAAACTGATGTCCTCAATTGTCATCCTTGTCGCCGTCGCAGCTTGCCACCACGAAGCCTCTAGAGGAAGTTACTCATCTTAGGAATCTTTCCTGCCCACACGCCTCTTGTTAGTGGATACTTAGACTGCCTCGGCCAGATTGTTTCATAAATATTCTTGAGATTGCACCCTGTTCCTCTACCTCGCCACTGGAAATGGCCGTTAGTACCATAATCCATGCATTCCTCCGTTGTCGCCTTGTTTGCAATTGCCGCCTTCTAAACTGCAGAATCATTGTACTTCGGCGCAATGTCGGCTAAAGCTCTACCCGTCCTCTCGATTATCGTTGCAATCTGAACCTGCTCACAGTCTCGAATCCCCACCCCACCCCACCTTCGCCTTTCGGATAGATCATCGATCGCCATGCCACTTCCCTCTGCCGTCTCCAAAAAAACTTATAGGAAATCGATTTAATTTTTTCCACCACTGACCTTGGTACGACCGTGCTTTGAAGCAAGTAGTGGAACTTCCCTTGAAAAATCCATTGGACGAGTTGAGTCCTGCCAGCGTAGGACAGACACTTGCCCTCCTCCCACCTGGTGAGTATGTCCTGCAGGGAATTTATGAGGGGAAGGCAATCCAATGGTCGTACCGACCTTCCAGTAATGGGAGCTCCTAAGTAATTCATTGGCAGCTCTTTAATCAACAGCTCGATCAATTCCTCAACTACCTTCTTGGCACACAAGATTGATTTGTTCGTTGCTTTACAGAACAATATAAAATCGTCAGCATATCCCAAGTTGGACTCTATGGTTGCTCCAGCTCGTTATTTCCAATCGCTTTCTCAAGAAGCCTGGTGAGGATTTATGTTACTGTGATAAATAATAATAGGAACATTGGGTGTTCCTGCCTAAGATCTTGCTTGGCATGAAAAGTAGCTGTTGGGGAGCCTTCCGCAAGTGCGCTAAAAGATGCGGAGGAGACACAAGCTGCTATTAGTTTTCTTGAGTTGTCCTCTAGCTCAATTAGCCTCAAAGTCTTGTCGATTGCGTCTCCCGGACGACGTCGAAGGCCTTACGGAAGTCTAGGGTGATCATTGCTCTCTTGCCTACACTCTTCCTGTTGAAGCCGAGGAGGAATTCGTGCGCCAATCCGATGTTGTCATTGATCCTTCTACTGCGAAGGAATCCGGTTTGGTTGGCCGAGATCAAGTTGGGAATGATCTCCATGAGCCTCCCTGTGATAATCCTTGAAATAATTTTATACGGGACGCCTACACAAGAGATGGGACGGTAGTCCTCCAATCTCGTCAATCCTTTGACCTTGAGGATCATGGTAATGTGCGTACAGTTCAATGACGGAATGAACCTCTGGTTTCTGAAGAATTGCAAAGTACTTGATTTCTTCTTAATTTACCCAGTAATGAACCTAATGATAGGAGATGAATTTTGGGGAAGAATTGAGAAGGGATTGGAATAAGAATGGAGAGAAATTTAGGAAGGTAGATAGAGCTAGAGCTCTTTCATTTTTCATAAGCTGTCTTTGTTTAGGTCATAGTTTGCCTTATATAGGAAAGGCTTAACCCTACTTGACAATTGGGCCTGACTACATGGGCCAAACGAAATTAATTAAAATACTAAGATCCTTATGATTCCATCTCATAGTCAGCATAATGGGCAGGCCTCCTCCTCACACGTTTCCCAGCCTGCACATCCTCTTTAGCTATAGCTTTGATTGTGTCAGATCCCACAGTGGAAGATCTAACCTTAGATCTTGCCCCAATCTTTTGTAGCAGCTCCTTCTCTTCCAGATTTTTCTCAGCAGCAACCTCCTTGTCCGTTGGCTCTATGATAACTTCTTCATCCCGTTCTCTACTTGGAGCTGCCTCCATCTCTCTTCTAAGGATCTCTGTCTTCATGTCACTCTTGCAAGCATGAGTATCCAGTGTGATCGTAACATTGCCATCCTCTAACGGACGAACCTTGCCCTCAAGGTTCATTGACGGAAAGAGCTCCGCAAGTTCACGTGTACCCTCCCATGTTGCTTCTTCTACAGATGTACCCTCCCACTGGACCAGCACCTCCATTACGTTTTTTCCTTGACATAGCCTTGTTCTTTTGCCGACAATCTTCACCGGTATCGGTACATGCTCGTTTCCAACCACCAACTCAGGTAAAATCTTTTCGTCTTCTTCCGTTATCTTTCCTTTGACCTGCTTTAACCTGGATATATGAAACACATCATGAATTTTACTCCCCATCGGTAAATCTAATTTGTATGCTACTTCTCCGATTTTTTTGACGATTTTGTAGGGACCAAAATATCGGGGTGATAGTTTGGGGTGAAGCCTGTGAGCCACTGTCACTTGACGATACGGTTGGAGACGAACCCATACCCAATCTCCTATATTTAATGTAATCTCCTTTCTTCCTTTATCTGCATAGTACTTCATTCTATCCTGAGCTCTTTTCATATTTTTTTGCACAAGACTAATTATTTCTTTCCTTCTACATAGCTCCTTATCGACTGCATCAACTACTGAGCTCCCCGGGCTATACCCTGCCAGTGTTGGAGGATCTCTCCCATATAAGGCCAGAAATGGTGTCATCCCGATTGAAGTGTTGAAAGTTGAGTTAAACCACAGTTCTGCCCACGGCAGTAGTTGTACCCATCTCCTTGGATCATCATGGCAGAGTGATCTCAGGTAATGTTCTATCCCTCTATTTGTAACCTCCGTCTGACCATCTGTTTGTGGGTGGTAGGCAGAAGAGGTCTTGATCGTTGTGCCACTTAACCGGTGGATTTCTTTCCAGAATTTACCCGTAAAAACCTTGTCACGATCTGATACAACGGATCGTGGCATGCCATGTAGCCTTATTATAGAATTAACGAAAAATTCTGCAACGCCCGTTGCTGAATACTCAGTAGGAAGCGCTCCCACATGGCAGTATTTGGTTAATCTATCAACTACTACCACAATCACTGTTTTGTTTCTGACTTTCGGTAGGCCGGTAATAAAATCCATAGAGACGTCCTCCCATACATCTTTAGGAATTGGTAAGGGACTAAGTAATCCTTGGCTTTTCTGATGTGGGACTTTCATTTGTTGACAAGTCCTGCATTCAACTACAAACTTTTTAATATCAGCTGTCATGCCTCTCCACCACAAAACTGATTGAATTCTTTTAAGAGTTCTTTCCACTCCTGAATGTCCACCATAATATGAATTATGAAATTCTTGCAGTATTTCATTCTTATGTTCTGTTTCCTTTAACAACATCAACTTGCCTCTGAAGTATAATAACCCATTGATAATCGAGAAATCAGAATTAGGAATACCTTTACATTCCATGCCTTTCATCTCTTCTTCGATTGATTTCGAATTTCTGCATTCCAACTTAATTTTTTCCAGCAATGCATTAATAGGCCTTGAAATAGCAAATATTGAGCCTTTTTGTTCCACCACTTGCTCTTCAAACATTCTCGATAGACCATCCGCAACCACATTCTCCTTCCCGGGTTTATATTCGATGGAATAATTAAATCCCAGAAGTTTGTAGAGAAACTTTTGTTGCTCTGGTGTTT
>LFYR01000589.1:73256-89365 GCA_001185155.1 Zostera marina | reverse complement strand
TTTTTTACCAAAATGACCGGTGACGAAAAAGGACTGTTACTCGCTCTCACAAATCCTTTTTGAAGCAATTCTTTTACTATTATTTCTATCTCATATTTCTGAAATTGTGGGTAGCGATAGGGTTTAACATTCACAGCCTTCGAATTGGCTTCCAAATGTATTCTGTGATCTCTTTCTCGGACTGGTGGTAATTGATTTGGTTCTTTGAATACATCAGAATATTCTAATAAAATGTTGCCCACTTGTTGGGATAACCGTTCTGACCCAGTTACTTCCAACTGTTTGCCCTTATTATTTTTTAAATTGAATGTGCATAAGAAAGCTTCCTCTGATTCATCTAGCAGTCTTTTAAGTTCTCCTCCCGATAAAGGACTTTCATCTAGCCAATCTTTGCCCTGCCAATTAACCTCTTTTCCTTTGTCAACAAATTTCATTGTTAATTCAGCATAATTTGTTGTTATATCTCCCAATGTCGTCAACCATTGAATACCAAGCACTACGTTTGCTCCTGCCATTGATAGAACAAATAAGTCAACTCTGAATTTGTGATTTTGTACTACCATTTCCACAGCTCTGCAAACTTTGTTGCATCTCAGTTTTTCCCCACTTCCCGTAGCCACGTAAAACTCAGGAATCGGTGAGACTGACAAATTCCATTCAGTGATCAGATTAGATTGCACAAAATTGTGCGTGGATCCTGAATCCACCAGGATTGTCATATTTCTACCTTTCATTATTCCTACTACTCGAATAGTCTTTGGTACTAATACTCCCTCAAGTGCATGTAGGCTGATTAAGGTGTGTTCTGTAGGCATGATTTCTTCTAATGCATCCTTGAAATCTTCCTCATCATCATACGAATTCTCCATATATTCAGATAAGCAATTACCATCTGCCGATAGAAATAATAATTTCCCATTGCAACGATGACCTCTCTGCCATCTTTCCTCACAATTAAAACATTGTTGTTTCGCTTTTCGAATTACCTTTTCAGCCTCAGAAAGTTCGTTGCGAAACCTTGGTTGTGGGTTGGGTGGTGCTTCAAGTAGCTTCCTCGTAGGTGGTGTTGGAAGTGCTTTTTGGTACTCCACTCTTTTGTGTGGTGGAATATATGCATCTTTACGTGGTCCATATTTGTTGTACTGCCAATACTGATTTGGAATTATTGCCACTGTAGTGTCCTCCCACATTCTGGCCAGATCGAAGGCATCATTTATTGTTTCTGGTCTGGCCCTTAACACCTCTGTCTGAACTTCGGGCTTTAATCCAGATATGTAGACCTCCTTCATTACATTAGTTGACATTCCGTGAACTTTTGTTGCCATTCCTTCGAACTTAGCTTGGTACTCCTTAACAGATTCTGTTTGAACCAGTTTGCTTAATCTGCCCGCTGGTACGGCATAAGATCCTTCCCCGAACCTCCTCTGAATATCTTCCATAAATTCACTCCACGAATTTAATTGTCCTTCTCCATCCATCCATAATAGCCATTTTAATGCTTCCCCTTCCATGTTCATAGTAGCCATCAGAATTCTTTCTCCTTCCGGAACATTATGAAAGCGAAAATACTTCTTAACCTTGTAAAGCCACCCATAAACGTCCTCCCCATCAAATTTGGGCATATCAGTTTTGAGTGTTTTTTTGACGTCTAGCATTGGACCTCTGCCCAGAATTGAACCACCCGTTGTGCTCATCAAATCCATCCTGTTAACTACCTCCATTAACATTTTGCTCATATTTTCTAGACATGTTGCCGTGTTGTCTTGTTTATTCTGTAAACTCTTTATCGTTTCCTCCATTGAAGATGATGCTTCTGACATTGTAATATATCTTCCGTACCCACACGAAAAATTGAAAATGCAAGATTAAGTTCAAACTTTGAGAAATTACGACGGAATATAAGATTACTTTCCTGTTTGGGATCTAGATTTAAGGATCTAGAACATATCCCGTTACTTTTGTTTGATTGTAAGCAATCACCGTTCTCAAAGAGAATTTCTTCAGATCTTGCTAACTCCTTTCACAGCTCTAGCACGGATGTTTCCAGAAAATAAAATATACTAATTAGATTTAATTCTTGAGAATTTATGAATGAAATGAAGCTTCCCTGATTGGATTCTAGTTTCAAGGACCTAGAACATATCCCGTTGAGTGTTTTGATTTTACGGAATCACCGATCTCAAGAGATGTCTTTCTTCTTTTAGCTCCAACTTTAGCTCTTCTTGATCTTAACAATCCAGCACCAATTCAGCAGCAACAGGGAGAGTTCAATGTTGAAAGCACCAATGATAGGAGATGAATTTTGGGGAAGAATTGAGAAGGGATTGGAATAAGAATGGAGAGAAATTTAGGAAGGTAGATAGAGCTAGAGCTCTTTCATTTTTCATAAGCTGTCTTTGTTTAGGTCATAGTTTGCCTTATATAGGAAAGGCTTAACCCTACTTGACAATTGGGCCTGACTACATGGGCCAAACGAAATTAATTAAAATACTAAGATCCTTATGATTCCATCTCATAGTCAGCATAATGGGCAGGCCTCCTCCTCACACGTTTCCCAGCCTGCACATCCTCTTTAGCTATAGCTTTGATTGTGTCAGATCCCACAGTGGAAGATCTAACCTTAGATCTTGCCCCAATCTTTTGTAGCAGCTCCTTCTCTTCCAGATTTTTCTCAGCAGCAACCTCCTTGTCCGTTGGCTCTATGATAACTTCTTCATCCCGTTCTCTACTTGGAGCTGCCTCCATCTCTCTTCTAAGGATCTCTGTCTTCATGTCACTCTTGCAAGCATGGGTATCCAGTGTGATCGTAACACATTTATCATTAATTTTTGGTAGTTTAATTAGTTGTTTCTATAATATTAATTATTATAGTTGTAAGATGGATGGTAGTTGTTGATATGTCAGTTTTTACCATTGATGTAAAATAGTTTCTATATTCATTTATCATTAATTTTTGGTAGTTTAGTTGTTTCTATAATATTAATTATTATAGTTGTAAGATGGATGGTGGTTGTTGGTATGTCAGTTAATTATTTAGTCTTTAATTTTGTTATTTTGGGTTTATATCCTAATAAATAATAATTAATCCTATCTAAATCATTTTGAAAATTGAGTATTTTGCAGAGGGAATCATTTTGTAAAGAGATGCTCTCAATCAAGTTGGCTTGGCATAAGATTCTTCTGGTATTCATATAAATTGCATCAAACTATTTTCACATTCTGCATTAGGTATCTTCTGCATAATTCAATATCTGGATGCATATAAACCTTCATTGGTAAACCCAATTGTTTTCTATAATATTTTACAATCAGGAATCAGGATTGAGTTGTTGTTCCTTAATATTAATTGTTCTTAGATTCCATTTCCAATATTTTTTATTCACAGGACACCAGAAAAAGACATGAGCATGCATTGCCATCATGAGTCTTTCTTTGCAGCAGAAAGCCATGATTTTCTTCTTACTGGTAACAGAAAGGTATGTGATGATAAGTGTCGATTAAAGTATAAACAGTTTTATTACTTGTAAATAGATGTGGTTTCATTCCCTAAACCTAAACAAACCTTTCAAAATCTCAGGTACCATTATCATCAGTTGATGAAAAGACAACAAGTGTCTTATTCTTCTTCTCATCAAACTGGTGCAGGCCATGCCGAAAATTCACACCACTGCTTATAGATCTCTATAACTCCATCAACAACACAACTACCAAAAAGTTAGAGATCATATTTGTTTCCTATGACAAAGACGAATCAACCTTCACAGAATATCACAAGCTCATGCCTTGGCTTTCTGCTCCATTCAACTCCAGCTTACACAAAAGGTTGCTTCATCAATACTCCATCGGTCGGATTCCTGCCTTGATTTCATCCACCTCATATGGCAAAGCAGTTGGGGAGGATATCGTTCGATTGGTTGAAGACTACGGTGTTGATGCTTTCCCTTTCAGTGCTCAGAGAAATGAGGAGTTGAAGATCATGGATTTTGAAAAGTTACAGAGAGGATCATTGGTAGATCTTTTGGGATCCAAAACTAGAGACCATGTCATTTCTAAAGACGGATCAAAGGTATATTACATATATATACTGATATACATATACATGAATATGGCCTTATAATATTACAATTTACAGGTGTTAATTGCCAGCCTTATTGGCAAAACGATTGGACTCTACTTTGGAGCAAATTGGTGTCCACCCTGTCTCTCCTTCACCACCATCCTTTCTCAAGCATATAATGAGATCCACAGGTTAAAGAAAGGTGAGTTTGAAGTTATCTTTGTATCCACTGACAGAGATGAAGAGGAATTTAAACAAAGTATCCATGACATGCCATGGTTGGCAATTCCATACTCTGAGAATGACAGGCGTGATATCAGTAGGATCTTCGGAGTGAAGGGGATTCCTAGACTGGTTATCCTTGGGTCTGATGGAAGGACTTTGGAAGTCGATGGAAGAGCCATGGTATGCTCTTATGGAGCTAAAGCTTTCCCTTTCACACCGACAAGAGTGACTGAGTTAGAAATGGAGATAAGGAAGGAAGGTGAGGAGCTTCCTGAACATATCATGGATTATAGACACTCTCATATGCTTAAATTGGATAGGACTAAGGCATATGTATGCGACCTGTGTAAAACTCGTGGGAAGTTCTGGGTTTTCTCTTGTGATGAATGTGACTTTGATGTTCATCCTTCTTGTGTTCAAAAGAACAACATAATTGTCAAATGTCAAGCCATCACTAGATCACCACCACTCCTGCATGTTTAATACTTGAATCTCATGAGAGCTTTGTGTCATGTACTCCTATGTGCTTAACATCTTTTTTAACTTTTAAGAACCACACTTCAATTCTATTTCTATCTACCAATATATTGGGATGACTTCAGGTCAGAATGAGATGGTAAGAAAATTGTTCATCTCACCGTTACAGTTGATGTGACATTTTTAAATAAAAATGAAATTTAAATGACGTTTTTCAATAAAAATAAAAAGACGTATATAATTACGTTCATATGAACTTTTTCACCATCTCGTTCTTATAGAAAGCGTTTTCTTAATATATATATAATGATATCGATATGAGAGATTTCAATAAAGGTCGAACATCTTTTGATATTTGGTTGTTTTTTATAAAACACGCTTCTTCCAATGAGATATCTATATTGAGATATTTAGTGTTAATATTGAGATTTTTAGAAGGTTTAACATAACATGGAGTATATATAATTGTCGAAAGAAAGATCGATATATAAGAAGGTACTTAATTTGAGGGGTTTTGTGAAAATATTACGTATGTGTGGATTTTAATTTGTATCTACTATACAATTGATTTTAGGGTCGGATTGCAAAATATCCAACATCAAGTTTCGTACTTTGTTTCGTGTGTTTTGTGATTAAATATCCAATTGATCCAAATATGGAAAATACATGACAAATATAGACATGGTCAACAAAATACAACCAGCAAAAAAAATCTTCTTTTTTCTTCTCTTTCCCTCCAATCCGGCCTCCATGAGTAGAATTGAAGAAAAGGAACAAAACCAATAACAACAAACCCTAGTTCCCTAGCTAGAAGCGTTCCCTAGAAGCGCAGGTGGTGGTGGCCGCCGGTGAGGGAAAGAGCGTGCTATAGAAAACATGAACGATATAATTAGTCACCCTGCAAAGGTGGCTGTGGCCATTGATAAGGACAAGAGTAGCCAAAGTGCTCTCAAATGGGCCGTGGATAATCTTTCCTGCAAAGACTACCCTATCATTCTTGTTCACGTCGACAAGAACAAACGCCACCACCGCCACCAAAATCATAATTCAGAAGAGTACATCAATGAGCTGATCCTTCCATTTCGGTGTTTCTGCATGCGAAAAGACGTACGTACGTAGTTGCATATTTATATATATATAACAGAACTACATAATATATAACCAGTTTTCATTAAAAATGATAAAAGACAATGTCCTGAAATACATGAATGGATCCTTGATTTCGTAGGTCCAATGCAACGACGTCGTGTTGGAGGGCTCTGATGTTGCAAAGACAATTACAGAATACCTTCAGAAAAGTGTTGTTCATACACTCGTTATTGGTGCAACGACCAAGAGTTCTTTTCTCAGGTATTTGCAGATAAGATTGAACAACTTCATTAAACCTCACTTGATCGTTTAATTAACTGTTTTAATGACTTTGCAAGATTCAAAACCGGTGACACTCCAAGTAGTATCATGAAAGTTGCACCGGATTTCTGCACGGTGTATATAATCTCGAAAGGGAAGATATCATCGGCAAGGAAAGCTCTTCGACCACCGCCAATAGGATCTCCACTTCGTTTGCAGATTCGTCCTCCTCCTCATACCTTTGACACCTCAGAGTTAGAAAGCAATAATATTCCTCCATCATCTCATCATTCTCGCAGGTCCATTGGTAATTAATAATTACTTTGATTTCATGGTTTCAAAATAATTTCATACGATTTAGGGTTAAGGTTAGGATTAGACGTTTGAATTTGACATGAATTTTATTTTGAATTTGGGGCAGGCGGTCACGAAACTCCATCGCCGTTCTCCCAGACGATGTTTGATGGGAAGGAGATGAGGTATGAAGATTAAATATTGGGCGTGTTTGTTAATTTAATTTAATCACTACCCAATTTGTGATATATATTGATCAGATCGCCGTTTTTAAGAGAAACGAACTTGAAATCATACACCGAACTTGGGCTGATGAATAGCACCGACATTTCATTTGTGAGCTCCGACAGACCGAGCACAGAACGGTCATCGTTCCCTTCTTTCTACAATGACTTTGACAGTACTCCTCGAATGTCAAGGTTGTCGAATATATCTGATACGACCATAGAAATGATGCGTGCGCCGCCTCGTATGTCGATAGAAAGTGAACTCGCCGGAAACCCTTACTCTCCTTTCACACGAGATCGAGAGGGTGGAACTTCGTTTTCTTCTCCTTCTGCTTGGAATAATAATAAGTCGAATATGGTAATCATAAGTTCATGAGTTTGATATCGATCAAAGTTAATTTTCTGGTTAATTAATTGATTGATTGAATCGATATTTACATAATTAGGAGGATATGGAAGCTGAGATGAGAAGATTAAAGCTCGAGCTTAGCAAAACCATGGAGATGTATAATAATGCTTGCAAAGAAGCTGTCACTGCCCAAAAGCAGGTATTCTGATTATATATACACATGTCGTGCTTCCTGTGCGCCATTAATGCTATACACACCAAGGTGCGCCATTAATGCTATACACACCATCATGTTGTCACCGAATGAATCCAACGCCATATGTAATGTCACTCGTTGGAGTTATGTGTTGAACTACGATCTTCTCATATTTCGTTTCTTAGACAATGAATGGTCAAGATTCGTTTGACGCACCTTGCACATATAACAATGGCGCACCAGAAAATAATTGTATTTTCTTGTAGTAAATTGATTTGTCTTCTTCTTATAGACCGGGGAGCTTAATCGGTGGAAAAAAGAGGAGGAGCAGAGACTTAAAGAGGCAAGGAGGTCAGAAGAAGCGGCACTTGCTATGGTGGAGAAGGAGAGAGAGAAGCGTAAGATCGCGGTTGAGGAGGCTAAAGCAGCACTGAGATTAGCGGAGATGGAATCCAAGAAAAGAATCCACGCAGAGAGGAAAGCGTGTTTAGAAGCAGATGAGAGGACAAAAACATCGACTCCGTCCGGTGACAACATGATCGGAAGTAATCATTTAGATATCAATTATAGAAAGTATACGATACAGGAAATCGAGGTTGCCACAAATAACTTTGCATCGGATCGAAAAGTTGGAGAAGGTGGTTATGGACCCGTGTTTAAGGGTTGTTTAGATCATACTCCGGTGGCTATTAAGGTTCTCCGCCCCGATGCCGCACAAGGTAGATCTCAGTTTAAGCAGGAGGTAAGTATAAAATCAATTGTTTTGCCATTTACAATACCTAATTACATATATAAGTTGATATATCAGTTCACGACAATACCTGACACTAACCCTAAAACTCTTGTAGGTTCAAGTATTGAGTTGCATACGGCATCCAAACATGGTTCTTCTACTCGGAGCATGCCCGGAGTATGGATGTCTTGTTTACGAGTATTTAGACAATGGAAGTTTGGAAGATAGATTGTTCCATAAAGGGAGTAAGACCATTCTTCCATGGCAACTACGATTTCGGATATCAGCTGAGATAGCGACGGCACTTCTGTTCCTGCACCAATCAAAACCAGAGCCATTGGTTCACCGAGATTTAAAACCAGCGAACATACTTCTAGATCGGAACTATGTGAGTAAAATAAGCGATGTTGGACTAGCTCGGCTTGTCCCACCCAACGTAGCTGACAGTGTGACCCAATACCGAATGACATCCACTGCCGGAACATTATGTTACATAGATCCCGAGTACCAACAAACAGGCATGCTTGGGACAAAATCCGATATCTATTCGTTTGGTGTAATGTTACTACAAATAGTCACCGGAAAACCACCTACCGGACTTACCCACTACGTGGCACAGGCGATTAAGCGTGGAACATTGGAGAGCATGCTTGATCCGGAAGTTAAAGATTGGCCGGTTGAGGAAGCCATGAATTTCGCCAATCTAGCACTTCAATGTGCAGAGTTGCGTCGGAAAGATCGACCAGATCTTGGGAGTGTGATATTGCCGGAGTTGAATAGATTACGTCAACTTGCAAATCAAAACATGCCTCACCATGACATTCTTCATGTAAACAACAACTCATCGCAAAATGAAATCTCCAATATTACCGACGACTGACAATCATATATCCGTTAACATCTAATTATTAGTGCTCAGGCTGTTTGTTCAAATTAATGTTATGATCATGATTATTGCAATGTTAGAGATGTTCTTGTTTATTAATTTCTCCATAAAAATTGGTCATTTTATCCATCCTTCCATTTGATTTCAGAATTGAGATGTATATATATAGGGGGCGCACTTCATCATATGTAAATGCGCTATATGTGTCATTTTGATATTCATCATTGGATATCGTACGTAAGTTAATTTTAAGTGCATAACATTATTAGATGTCGTTTGTATGTTAATTTTAAGTGCATAACATAATTGGGATCATTAGATGTCAATCGTGTGCTCTGAATGTTTTTGACACACAACAACATAAATAAGGTTGACACACTTGAATATTTCCCTACATATAAGATCGATCATACAGTTTATGTGTGACCTGATTGGATGAAGCCTTGATGTGACCTAACTCATTTATCTAGTAATTAATTACATTACATGTACACAACTTCATTAACTCAGTGGTAACTGTCACTACTAAGGTGGATGAATTGTCAATATATAAAATCAGTTTCAACTAAGATAACTAAAAAAAGATAGTTTTAGATATTGTAATCACATCCGTCTGTTTAATTTCTTCGAGATTTAGTATTGATATGATGTAATTCGTAAAAGACAAAAAAAAATCCACATACAGACGGTGAGATTACAATTATCTCACTAGAATCATGTGCTTTGTATATATATGAAACGATTCTTATAAGATAACATGTTTGAGATAACATTACTCGATTAACTCAAATGGTACTTGTTATTATTAAGGTAGTTGAATTGTTGAAAATCATGCATTTTAATTGTTACTTGTTATCAAATGGTACTTGTTATTATTAAGGTTCGTGTCAGTATATGCATTTTAATTTGTTTGTATATCACGTACCTTATAAAAAAACATGTTTGAGATAGTTTATGAGATATATAATATTTTCGAAAAATTTCAAGTTCGACCTTTAGATCATAATCTTTCGGCTGACGATTCATTATTCATCAACAATTAAACTTTGTACAATGAGTTATACGTCGTATGTTACATTATTCTTGAGTTGTACTCGTTACCCTTATTACGTTGTATCGACGTTTTTGACACATGTGAGCTTTGGCGCACCTAAAGCCCACCTATAATATTTTATTCGTCAACTGTCTAGAGATTTGAAAATTTGTGAATTTATCTATTTTTATATTATAAGATATTAATATTTTAAATTTTTAACTAGATCTAACTCAAAGTAGGACCCCACACTAAGTCATTAAAGACTTTTCTCCAACTTTTGGTATATTGTCTTAATGTCTTGTAACTTTTGGAATTGTTTGACTTTAATTCTATTATTATTATTATTTTGGAGATTTTTTTATAGATCTATTGAAGAAAGTTGGGTACAATACAAGTATACAATCTAGGTTTTTTTAACAATGTGGGGACAGTTTCTCTTATAGAACAAAAGAGATTTATAGAACCCACCACAACAGCCCACAGGCCACAACTGCAGACTTTTAGGAAGGGCGAGGTTTTCAGTGAAGGGAGGGAGGTGACATTTGTTTCCAGATTGATTCCTCTGTCGTTTTTTGTGATTATCTTTTTTGGGTCTGTTTGCCAAAAAAAAAATTTTCCTGTCTCTTTCTTCTTTTTTAAGATTTGATTCAATCTTGAGTTTCTAGGGCTGATTCCGCCGTCTTGACTGTGGGATTTTGGTTTCCCCTATTTTCCTGCATTGTGAAATGAAATCTAGACAGTTCCAGACTGGAAAAATCTCAATTTCATATGCAAACGAAAAGGGTGGTGGTGAATTGAATTTGTTCTTTTTCTTTTTAACCCAATATCAGGAAATCAATCAGCAATGGTGTTGTGGGTTTTTGGGTACGGTTCGTTGGTGTGGAATCCAGGTTTTCAATTCGACGAGGCAATATTGGGATACATCAAGGATCACACCCGTGCGTTTACTCTGGGTGAGTCAAATCTGGTTCCATCCATATATACAAATGTGTGAATAAATAAATCCATGTGTATTTATACATACATATTCAGAATATTCTTCTTTGCAGCATGCATAGATCACAGAGGCACACCAGAAGAACCAGCAAGAACATTGACCCTGGAAGCCAAGAAAGGGGCTATATGTGTACGTAGAAACAAATCAACAATAATCTAACCATTTGGGTTTTGGGGGGAGCTTGTAGATTGTGTGTTTAAATTAGGATTGTTGATTTTGTGCAGTGGGGCACTGCGTATTGCGTCAGAGGAGATGCAGAAAGGGAGATGGTGGCAATGGAGGTTTGATTTCATGGAAATCTTTCATTCATTAATCATTACTCACTCATTCATTAAGACTGAACAAGTGATTTTTTTTGCAGTATTTGAGGAAAAGAGAATGTGAATATGATCTCGAAACCTATGTTGATTTCTACAAGGTGGGTGGTTGTTCAGTTCCTTAATTTTCATTGAATTTGTTGTGTTACAATGACATTGGAGTTATTTAAGGTTTTGGCTCTCCTGTTTTTTTTCTCCAGGAGGGAGACAATGTAGATGCAGGTGATGTACCTGCCGTCACAGGTGTCTTGATGTAAGTAAGAATCATACTGATAACTTTTTATGTCAATATATTGATGTTATTTGTTTGTTTTTTCCCTACAGGTTCACTTCTACTCCTTGCAGTGTAGTCAACAAATACTATCTGGGACCTGCTCCCTTGGAAGAAATGGCAAGGTATGAAGTAAATTTGAAGTGGGTAGGGACTTGAATCGTCGACAAATGTAGTAATCAGTTTCATGATATTAATTTATGTCACGCAGGCAAATTGCTTCTGCTTCCGGTCCGTGCGGAAACAACAGAGACTATCTGTTCAAGTTAGAAAAGGCCTTGTCGAACATAGGTAAACTAAACGACTATCTGTTCAAGTTAGACTAATGGTAATGTAATGTGAATGAATGTAACAGGTCATCAAGAAGATTCGGTTGTTCAACTTGCAAATGAAGTGAGGAAGGTGTTATCGATAATGCGATTAAATGAGGAGAAGATCATCGGAGCACAGATTGCCCTGAAAACACATCTATCCCCACTCCCTCAGATAACTCCTTCTGATGCTACAACGACTGTGATAAACTCAAACTAATAACTTAAAATAGCAAGTAAAAGAAAACCCTAATCTCATTACTTTATTGGTATGTGTCTACTTCCTTCTGTCTTTATTTATCATGCCTGTTTTGGTATTTGGAATTTATTCACTAAAACCATAAAAGACAACTTTCAAGTTCTTTTCTTTTATTTTATTATGCTGAGTGTCGGTGTGAGCTTACTTTCTATTTTATATCTAAACAGGTTAATTTAGCAATGTAGGAATTTATTGTTTATGCCTTTATTGAGTCGTGCAATTTTATTATCCTGAACCTGATCAAGAAGATAAGGATTCTATATAAATATACAGCAGTATTCATATGAATAAATAGATACCCAGATTTAATTATTTTCCAAATCCGCTTTTAGATTTTGATATGCGTCGCAGCTTCAAATAACCAAACACCCCAGCACCAGGGGAAGAACCATCAAAAATATATGGCAGATGACCTGTGGCAGCTTTATAACGTTGTTGAATCTGAAAAATGTATGATCGACATTAATGATTTCATGCACTATTCAATTACAAATAAAGCTTACAAAAATAGCTTTCGGTCAAGAAAATTACTTTGAGAATTTGTTCGCTGCTTTTAAGAGTGTTCTTTCCAATGACACAAATAGAACCACCAGATCCCCCTCCGGTGATTTTTGCACCAAATAGATTACCATTTTTGCTTGGAGATAGACAATATTGCATTTCTTGAACCAATTTCACCAATCTGTCAGTCCCATCTGAGCCTAATCGACAATCATTGTAGCTATAATGACACTGAAATTATGGAAGAAATGAAGAATAAATCAGGGTATAGCAAATGAAGAAACATTTAAGATGGATAAACAATAAGAACATCAACACATTGCCTAATACTTTAAAATAACGAAGATTGATATTTATTTAAAGCTACATGAGTTAGAATATGCATACCTGGTACATGAGTTCCCCAAGAGCAATTAGTTGACCATTTGTTGCGATGGATGTTAATAATGCTTTAAACGCCTAGTTCAACAAAAACCCAAGAGAAGTTCAGATGAAAATGATAATAGTTAGATATGTTACAAAATAGTTATCAGCTCATTCTGTCATTAGTTGACGGTTAGTTAGCTTTATAAATACATTATAACTGCCTTTATATGAAATATGAATTCACTTAAAATTACCATTTTCTCTCTACTCGGCTCACGAAGAAGTTATGAAATGAATGAATGCAGTCGTCATACTTGCTCAAATTATAAATAAATAAAACAGTATATAACTCACCATGACACGGAAGTTTTCAAAGATTGGATGTTTAGTAGGTGCTTTCACTTCGTAGCTGCGCTTTTGATCAATTATAGTTACTGTATCATCATGATTATCATACTCTTTTACAAATGCCTCTCCAAGGATAGAATCTGGAAGCTTCTTTGAATATACAGCTTCATGTCTGCAATTAAAGATAGATCCAACAATTGTATTTTAATGTAACAGTGAGCTATTACCTATGGTATGCAAGAAAAGACTTTACCTGTGAGGAGAGAGATTACAGAGGTAATCTAGAGAAGCTTCTGCTTTGAACAGTTCGATACCATCTTCTTCAAAATCATCAGAACTCATATCAACATGGTTCAAGCCATTTAAACCAATCTGTGAATGGGATGCAATTTGACTTGCTGTAGACTTTATTATCTTCCGTCCCATGAATGCACCTATTCTCACTGAACCATAGTCAGTACCACCAACACTGCAAATGGATAGAAACTGATTAGTTCGAATTTTCACGATTGAAATATTTTAGGTACTGGTTTCGGATTCCATGTTGAAAAAATGGTTCCCACTCATCTGGATAAAACTAGAAACTGAGTTCCAAATTATACAAAATGGTCTCTAATAATCTTGGTAAGAAATAAAGTACCGAATTAAAAAAAAACTATTGATCTGAATAGGAAACAATTAATATACAATAGATAGACACATAGGTTACCTATGCCTTATTCCGGAATCCATACCCCAAAATCGTATGTGAGTTGGGATAGAAACAAGTTCCTTCACTTCTGCAGGCTACAAAGGCAAATTAATAGAGGTATCAAATTTGAAAGATATGTGTATGATTATATAAAGTATAAACATTAGTAATTTAGTGAGGACTAACACTAACCTGACAGACCATGGCAAGAAGTTTATTAGCCTCACCGCATGCTGATGTCATTTGATCCATCACTCCGCAAGGGGCTCCTACTACATGATTCTCGACCTAATAAAATTTTAAAATAGTCGTTAAGTTATAGCATGCTAGTATAATACAGAACTGTGCACATGGACCCACATCAAATACCGACAACAGAGGTTGCCAACGACCTCTAGAATAGGGTCACTGACCCTATGTCATCTCCCCTAGGAGAATTCTAGAGATAGTAGTCGATGTCACCGACCGATGAAGAACTATCGTCGACTCCTATACAGGAAACCACCTTCCGTGTCATTATTACCATAATACCCTTTGGTGCCCCTATAAATAGAATTGAGGGTCTCTCGAGAAAGGGCTCCACATTTTGAGAGAATTGAATAGTAGCCCGTGCTTCTTGAACAACTTGACACCAGTCATTGATCCCTAAAGGCTCCCTTGAATACAAGTGAGTGACTGATGAGTTTCTAAGTTCATTAGTTGGTGACCTATAAATATGTAGCAATACATAAGAAGTAATAAACAATGACTTCATTGACATGATGTTGGCGGTTTGGCGTAGTGGTATAAGCTACAATTTTAATTATGTGTGTTGGGGGGAGGGGGGTCTCATTTTCCTTGGTTAGATAATATAGTGGTACTTTGGTAGCTAAAGGCGTCATCAACTCAAAAATAAATAACAAAGATCTCTATGTGAATCGTGCCTTTTGACATAGCAATGCAAGTTCTTTGGAGGTGATATTCAGACCTGCAGGATAGGAAGAAGTGTGGTATGAATAATGAATGCATATCATTAGAATCTCAATTTAAAAAAAAAATTGACAACATAAAAGAAAATACCATATGCAGCAGAAATTGCAGACATGGTAGCAACCTCAACTGATGCAGAAGAAGAAACTCCTTTGCCTTCTGGAACAGCAGAAGAAACCTGAATGTTTGCTACTGTTCATTAAAGATTTCTTAAACTTTAAGGCGTAAGCAATTCGTTAAAAGAAGAAAACATAGACAACAAATATAAACATTGTATGAAATTAACATTTTAAGGAGAATATATTTTAAATGGGTCAGGAAGAAAGATAGTGTACCAGTATACTAATACTGTCATTAAAACGGACACCCAATTCAGTCATTAGAACAAGAATAGTTCCTGCAATATAGGCAGACCATCTAAACAAGAAAGCGTTTAGTAAACAAACAAAATAAATTTTTTTGTACATTAGAAGAGATGTGTCGTGTGCTCACTTCTGAGATGGATCTTTTGCAAAATATTTATACGCATCGCTGTATGACATTGGTTTCTCACCATCCATTAAATCAATTAGATCCATGTCAAAAGTTGGAGCACGATTACTCAACTCTGATCCAAATGATACCTGATTAGGTAAAACAGTCAGGTCAATGAAATGAAGTTTAAATAAATAATAATCAATTAACAACAAAATAGAGTAACAGAGTAACAAACTAACAATAACTAATATTAAAAGTTTGAGTTGCGCGCTGATGGGGGTGAAACCCGACCAGTACTCCAAGACGCGCAAGCAAGCGCCAAGCGGGGAACTCCGCGGGAAACCGGACCGGAACTCAAGTGTGCAGAGCTCTGCTTCGCTAGGAATTCTTCTTCTCCAAATGACCTGCCTTTAATGAGTGGGGGGTGCCCTCTATTTATAGGGGTTCTTATGGGGGCAATCTGGACATTTGGGCAGTAACCGCCTAACTGCCCAACTGATCAGATTGGGTCCAGGGGTCGACTTTCCAGAGATCGACTTTCTGGGGGTCGACTTTTCCTGGTGATCGACTTTACTCAAAAGTCGATCCCAGGGAAGTCGATCCTCAGGAAAGTCGATCTTCCTAGGATTCGACCTGGGACCTCCCCAACCCTAGAATAGATACCTCAACTCATCTTAGGCTATCCGGACTTCTAGTTGCTGGTAGGTTGTGACCGTGTTCGGGATACTGTATCACCAGTACTCCCCCCTCCTCTGCGTACTAGGTACTTTGG
>LFYR01000589.1:53291-72398 GCA_001185155.1 Zostera marina | reverse complement strand
TTCCGCGATAGGGGCTGATTGTGCTTCCTCGTCTACCCGCGTTCTTCCGTGGGTGAGGAATATTACTTGAATACTTGCCCCCTCCTTTTTTCCGCCTTTCCGCGATAGGGGCTGATTGTGCTTCCTTGTCTACCCGCGTTCATCCGTGGGTGAGGACTATTACTTGAATACTTGCCCCCTCCTTTTTTCCGCCTTTCTGCGATAGGGGCTGATTGTGCTTCCTCGTCTACCCGCGTTCATCCGTGGGTGAGGACTGTTCTTGAGTACGTCCCTCGTCTAACCTACGTTCTTCCGTAGGTGAGGTTTACTCTTGAGTACGTCCCTCGTCTAACCTACGTTCTTCCGTAGGTGAGGTTTACTCTTGGACACTTGCCCCTCTGCCTACATTTTTGTAGAATGGGGTGTGTGTTTAGCCGACGTGTCCCCCGTCTAACCTACGTTCTTCCGTAGGTGGGGTTCACTTTTGCCGATGTGTTCTCCGTCTAACCTACGTTCTTCCGTAGGTGGGGTTCGCTTTTGTTGATGTGTTCCCCGTCTAACCTACGTTCTTCCATAGGTGGGGTTCGCTTTTGTCGATGTGTTCCCCGTCTAACCTACGTTCTTCCGTAGGTGGGGTCCACTTTTGAGTATGTCCCTCGTCTAACACTACGTTTCCGTAGGTGAGGTTCACTCTTTGTCGATGTGTTCCCCGTCTAACCTACGTTCTTCCGTAGGTGGGGTTCACTTTTGAGTATGTCCCTCGTCTAACACTACGTTTCCGTAGGTGAGGTTCACTCTCGCTTTGGATGGGATACGCATTCTGACTCTGTTACCATTAAGACTTTCTCTATCCACGTTCTTCCGTAGGTAGAGTTAATTTGTCGTCCTACTTTGTTACTGCGTCCAGTAATAGTATGAGTTCAAATATCTTTATATGGCTCAGTTCATTTTGCTGCCGTATCTCCGTCTGAGTTGTGGACTTCCACGATTCCTCAGGAGCATTTCGTGTTACACCCTCCTGTCTTGGTGTGCCTCTGCAACTCCAACTTGTCTGGGTTCTTTTTTCTGCACCCCTTTTATGTGGGAGGAAAAAGTCGATCCCTTGTTGGTTTTGGTCGACTTTTGTTAAATGTCGATCCCCTGTTGAATTTCCTCGACTTTTGCTAAATGTCGATCCCCTGTTGAGTTTGGTCGACTTTTGCTAAATGTCGATCCCTTGTTGAGTTTGGTCGACTTTTGTCAAAAAGTCGATTCCTGGTGCTTTTGGTCAAAAGTCGATCCCTTGCGTAAAAAGTCGATTTTGCCATTTTGTCCTTTTGTGCTGTCCTAGGGTCTATAAATAGGACCCCTAGGTTCTCCTTTTCCTTCATCCATCCATGGCTCTTCTTGTGAGTCTCTTTGCTGACTTCATTCAGGGAGAGATTGAGGAGCTGGATCGGATTTTGAATATTCTGAATCCTCGGTCGTCGACCTTGGATCTTCCTTCTCTGCGCCAACTTATTGTTGAGCGGCAGAGTGTTGCTGTTGCTGCTAGGGAGTCTATTTTTGAAGAATGGTCTGGTGGCGATCTTCCGCCTGCCTCTTCTTCTGTTATTCCTCCACGTGGCCGACGTCGGAGGCGTCCCCGCCGCGGTGCTTCCCCGCTGGATCAGGTCCCTCGCCGCTTGCGTCGCCGTATTAATTTTAATTAGGAACCTGTAAAATTTTTCATTCATCATCTTTGTAATAAATATACTTTTACCTTTTCCTTTATTTGACTTACACCTTTACTTTGAAGTACGTTAGTGTAACCGAAAATTTTTCTTGGTCAATACCATATTCTTTTTTCCTTTTCTAAAGGTGTCGGATTTTCGACAAGTCGACCTCATTTCTCCCTGGAAATGTCGATGTTGCCTAAAAATGTCGATTTCACCTTTTTCTGAGGAAGTCGATGACTGCTGATCCTTTTCTAAAGATGTCGGATTTTTGACAAGTCGATCTCATTTCTCCCTGGAAATGTCGATGTTGCCTAAAAAATGTCGATTTCACCTTTTTCTGAGGATGTCGATCGGAGTAGTGTGGAATGTCGATCCTGTCCTTCTCTTTTGAAGGTTTCGAATTCCTTGCCAAATGTCGACGCCTATCCCCTTTTTTCCTGGGAATGTCGAACATGCTTTCCTGCGGAATGTCGATCCTGACCTTCTCTTTTGAAGGTTTCGAATTCCTTGGTAAATGTCGACGCCTATCCCCTTTTTCCTGGGAATGTCGAACATGCTTTCCTACGGAATGTCGATCCTGGCCTTCTCCTTTGAAGGTTTCGAATTCCTTGCCAAATGTCGACGCCTATCCCCCTTTTCTGGGAATGTCGACTTCATTTTCTGCTGAATGTCGATGCTTTGTCTGAAATGTCGATGAATCTTCCTGAAATGTCGATGCCATCTAGCTGGGTTTTGGGATTTTTCACGGACTGGGCCGTCGTGGGCCTGCCGGGCCTGTGGGCTTCCCGGCCCAACGGGTCGACCCGGATGAACAGTGCCCGCGACGGTTCGTCTTCGACTTTCCCCTATAAATAGCGGAGGGGGGTTCACTTCCTCTCCACTTGTTTCCATCGCTCTGAGGCATCGACTTTCTTCGCATCGACTTCTTCGCTTCGACTTCCAGCTTCCTCCGCTTCGACTTCCAGCCTCTTCCGCTCCGACTTCCAGCGTGCGTGAGGCTTCGACTTGAGCCTTGGAGGTGCAGCTTTCTGGGGTCCGACTTTTGTTGTCGGGCTCTTCTGAGGCTGCACTGGGTTCGACTTCCTTGGGGTCCGACTTTTCTGAAAGTCGGTCCCCTTCGAAGTTGTTCCCCATTGGACTGTGGTCCGACTTTGTGAGGTCTGACGCCTTGTCTTCGACTTTTCAAAGTTGGATCCCCTTTTACTGGGATCGACTTCCTGACAGTCGACTTTCCTGTGATCGACTTCTCGAGACCTTTGTCTCCTGAGAGTCGACTTTTCTGGGATCGACTTCTGAGATCGACTTCCCTTATATTTCAAGTTCGATTCCCTTAAGTCCAAGTTGACTTTTCTTGGGATCGACTTTTGCCTTAACTTGGCCTGACTGCTTTGCTCTTTGTGCAGGTTTTATAATGTCTTCTGACAAAAACTCGCAGAAAGATGCTCCTCAGGTCCCTGAAATCGAGGTTCAGAATCCTTCTGCTGAACCGGAGTCTGTTCAGGCCGCTCCTGTCGTACCGGAGCCTAGAGCCTCACCTTCCGTGCCTATTGGAAGTAAGAAAAAGACTCTTTCTCGTCGTACGCGCAAGCCCGTACCTCCTAGTAAGTTACTTATTTATTATTTATTTCGTAACTTACTCTTTATTTCTTTCTTTTTTGTTTGTAGGTGCTCCCCCTTCTCCTGAACCTTCCAGTTCGGGGTCTTCTACCTCTAGTTCGGGAAGCCCGGGTTCCTCCTCCTATTACTCTTCTTCCTCGGAGGATGTAGATATTGGAGGAACCCCTCCCTCCGTTGTAAGGACTCCTCCTCCCATTGTCCTTCTATTCCTGAGGAGACTCCTACTTCGGGGGTTTTATCCGTGACTACAGATAGTTCTATTCAACTTCCTCCCGAAGTCTGTAGTCAAAACATTCATGTTATTGAGAATTCCCCTATGGGTTACCCCTCTGAGACGAGGGATAAATACCCCTTTCCTTCTCCCCTTGAAGAGAAGCACGCCCCATCTTTCTATCGGGAGATCGATGGTTCTTGGCGTCAGTGGTCCGTTCTTGTTCGTAACGGTTTCCACGTTGTCCCTACCCTTGACCGGGGCGAGTACGGGACTGGATATGGTTCCTTCTGTGCAGTCTCTCTGACTGATATTCCAGGCTACCCCCTTTCCTCCAATGCGGGTAGCTGCTCCAACACCCTTTCCCTGGATGCCGCCAAAAGAATTCTGAGGGGGTTGGAGCTTAGAAAGAGAGTGTACTGGGCGTACCCCTCTGAGAATACTGGTGACGTGCCTCCCTATTTCATGCTGGCACTTTACCGTATTTATTTCACTAACTTTCCAATCCTTCCGATTCCTTCCATAGTTAGTGAAATACTCTTGTATTCTGGACTGTGTATATCTCAGATGGGTGCTGCCTTCTTCTTTTATGTCCGGGGATTCATAAATATCCTTAGGGATGCTGGCATAGTCCCCACTGCTCGGCTGTTCTTCCACTTCTTCACATTCCAAAATCCGAAGAAGGGCAGCCCTTTTATTGCATGCGCCAGCCGTGCTACCTCTATTACTCACTCTGCCCTCTTGAAAGATCCTCCGACCAGACGGAGCAAGAGTGAGTTCATTTTTGTGGATTGCAGGTTATGCCCCGGTAGCAGACTTCTTCCTGCATCCACTAGTGGCCGTAAACCCATTCCTCGTCCTGATCTGACTGAGGATGAGGGAGCTTCCGTGCAAAAGCTGGCCTTTTTGCATCCTATCGTTGTGCCTGTCGGTTACGCGATTGAAGATACTTTTAACCGGTCTTCCTTTGCCTGTTTTCCTTTTATGTTTTCTATACACATATGTATTTTCTAACTCTGTTTTTATTCCTTGCAGATTTTTATATGCATAACCCCGGAGGTGTCCCTGAACGCGTTGGGCAAAACGAAACGGGCTCCAAGGTTTACGCAGCTGCCTCCAAGCCCTCTGATGCTGATCATCTGAGGCAGCGTGCTCTGGAGAATTCCTATTCTATGGCGCGTTCCCCTACTCCTCCTGATGAAGTCCCACGAACTGAGGAAGGGGAGGTACCTTCGGAGGTACCCAAAGACGCTACTCCTGCGCAGTCTCCTGCTGGTTCGAAGCTCTCTCACTTCTTCCGTACTCTGTCAGAAGAAGAGCGAGAAAAATCGGAGAAGGCAGCAGAGAAAGAGATTCAGTCTAAGCAGACTGGAAAAACTACAGAGAAAGAGGTCTCTGAGAGGGGAAAAAGAAAAGAACGAACTCCTCCCTCCAGGACCAGCTTATCTCCTCCAAGGAAGAGGAGATACTTCCCCAGGCGACGAAGTCCTCTTCGCAAGAAGAACTATTATCCTGGAGAGTCCTCCCGGGGCCGCTTCAACTATTCTTCCACCCGGGAGACGCAACTGCCGGGGTATCAAGGTTCGCACCCCCGGAACTACGGGTCCAAATTTCTCGTGACCCCTGACACGGATGCCACCCGAACCACACTGCGGGCCATCTCTGGGTATCCGATGGACCGGGTTGTCGAAGAAATAGGACAAAACCTGAGTAACGTGAGTGTTTTTTATTTTTTAATTATTTTTATGAGCGTGTCCTTACCCATTCTTTCTTTTTTGCAGCTCACCCATTTGTTCCAGGGCCGCATCTCTTCCCTGTCTCGTCTTCGTGACTCTCAGTCTACGGAAGACGAGTTGAAGAGAGCGAAGCGCCGATGCCGAGATCTGGAAGGTGAGGTCGCACAGAAAATTACAGACGCTTCAACTCTCTCTGAAACCAATAAGAAGTTGTCTGCGGATTGGGCTGCTCAAAGGACTTTCTTGAGAGAAAAAGAGCAGGAAATCTCCAAAGTTAAGGGAGAGTTGGGGGCTGCAAAGATGGAACTCGCAACTGAACGCGCCAAGGTCATTATTAAAGACTCGATGATCGCTGATCTTGAGCTTCAGCGCGAGAATGTTGAGGTGAATCTTGACTCCTGTCGGACACAGAACTCCATATTTTCCGACCAACTGGGTGAGATTCATGAGGAGAACAAGCAGCTGCTGGAGTCGCAGGATGAATCTAAGAAAACAATAATGCGACTGGAAGAAGCGGACCAGGCAAAGACTGAGGTGGTCAATCGTGCAGTTGCGGAAGCTCAACGTGCAACTGAGGAAGCTCGACTTGCAACCGAGGAGCTTCAACGTGTGGTCAACCATTTGGAGACACTCCAAGCTGACTATCTTGTCAACGTGCAAGATTACAATGACTTGGTTGATCTGGGTCCTCATGTTTGCCCGGGTTTCGAGGCTGCAGATGTCCATGACTGGGCCCGCAAGTACCCCAAGGAGGCCACCGAAGTTCGAGATAGGGCGCTTGCGGAAGAAGAGGATGAGGAGAATGAAGAGAACGAATAGGAGGAGGTTCTGGAGGCGCTTGCTAACATTGATAAAGATTGAAGATCAAGATAACAACGATGCAAAGGGTCCTAAGGATGCATCCCCTCCCCCTCCTAAAACAGATTGAATCCTCTATCTTGTAATTTACATTCCTTTGTAATTCATGTTTAATCAATATATGGAATGTTTTCTGAATGTTTTGATTACTAACTGTTGTAATTTTCATTTTTCTGTAATCAATGTATTTTCAAGTATTCTGATAGTTAACTAAATAACGTACTAGTTACATAGTTCAAACTATTACAAGAATATAACCCTACTTAATCGTTTAAAAGTACAACTGTAGGTTATCTGCGTGCCAAGTATTAGGGATGCCTGTTCCATCTTCCCGCTTTAACTTGTACGTGCCTGGTCGGAGTTCTTCCTCCACCACATATGGTCCTTCCCAATTTGCGCCTAGTTTGCCTTTAGAGCAGTCTTTTCTACCGACACTTGCTCTTCTCCATACTAGACTTCCTTTTCTTATCGCTTTACTCTTGACATTTTTGTCATGGTATCTCGCAATACTTTGTTTGTAAGCTGCATTCTTTGTCTGTGCATTACCCCTAAACTCATTCACTAAGTCCAGAGTTATCGCACATGATCTCATGTTTTCTTCCGTAGGTGGGGTTCACTTTTGAGTACGTCCCTCGTCTAACACTACGTTTCCGTAGGTGAGGTTCACTCTTGCCGATGTGTTCCCCGTCTAACACTACGTTCTTCCGTGTCATAGGATAACACTCTGACTGTTGGAATGCTTAGCTCTGTTGGGATTAGTGCTTTCATTCCATATGCTAGTGAGAACGGGGTTTCTTCGGTGGGTGTCTTTTCAGTGGTTCTATACGCCCACAGGGTCTCTGGTAGTAGATCTGCCCACGAACCTTTGGCCTGTTCGACTTTTTTCTTCAGTTCCTGAATGATGGCTCTATTTGTGACTTCTACTTGCCCATTACCCTGTGGCATGTATACCGATGAAAAATGGATTCTAGTGCCCATGTTCTCGCATAATCTCGTAAACTCCCCACCGGTAAACTGTGTACCGTTATCTGTCACTATATGCATTGGAATACCGAATCTGCACATTATGCATTTGAAGATAAACTTTATTGCTGCTCTTTGAGTTATTTTGGGTACAGCTAGTGCTTCAGCCCATTTAGTAAAGTAGTCGACAGCCATAAATATAAATTTAGCCTGGCCTGTCGATACTGGAAATGGTCCCACAATGTTTATCCCCCATGTTGCGAAGGGGATGGGGCTTACTACCCTTATTAGTCGTATGTTTTTGTGAATCTGGCATGCCTTGCATTTTCTTGCAGGTAAGATTGCCTCTTTCTTTAGTGTAGGCCAGAAGTGCCTCTACCCTGTTATTCTTTGGGCTAGAGTCCTCCCCCCTTGATGTATTTTGCATATCCCTTGATGTAGGGTTTCTTATGCTGAATGTTACCAATTAGGCAGTATCTTGGAATGCGTGTTTACGCCTTTTACTCCTGTTCTCTGGGAGTTTCTACCCTTTAATGTATTCTATCGAGGGTTTTCTCCAGTATTCTGCCTGTGTTATGGTTGGGTTGTACGGAGGTATAGATGTTGAGTCAACTAGTGCCTCTCTCTGCCCCCCCTTTGGGGGTATTAGCTGAGTTGTTTTTGACCCATTGAAATCTGCTCTACCTTCCTTGCGTAATTAGGTGTGGGCCGGATCTTCCTCAGAGAAGCTTATTTCTTTCTTCGCTCGTATATTAACTTTTGCGAGTATTTCCTGCTTTCTCCTATTGATCCCCCGCCGAAGATTTAATCTATTACCCTCCTCTTATGGTTAGTATCTGAGTCGGGACTTTTTGAACGTTGTCGCTTACCCTTGTTATTTGGGTTCCTGCGACCTTGTTGCTCCCTTTCTACTTTGTTTACGTATTGTTTAAGCTTTCCTTCCTTTGTCTGTATATCTAGGAAAGTGCTTAGCTCCCTGCAATTTTCTGTGTTGTGCCCGTACTCCTTGTGGAACTTACAGTATCTGTTCCCCCTTGTTCGGGCCTCTTTTGTTGCAGGGTTTAATTCTTCTGGTTGAGGAAACCTTATTCTTCTTTTTTCTTTGCTGTAGATTTCCTCCTTTGGAGTGCTGAAAACCGTAAACCCTAAGTCTTCATACCTTGGGTATTTTGGTTTTCTAAACTCCTCAGATGTCTGGTAGACCTTTCCGTCGTGTTTTGGTCTCCAGGATGATTCTCCTTTTTCGAATTTCTGGAATTTTTTCTTTGGTGCCTCGTATGCTTTTTTGTTGCTTATGGCACCTCTCTCTTTTTCTTTTTCTTTCTCATACTCTTCAGAATTTATGTACTTCTGGGCCTTTGTTAGCAGGTCCTCCATGCATTTTACATTACTGACGTTTAGCTTTATTGCTAATGGCGTGTTCATGTCTAGCCCTTTCGAGTATGCGCATATTGCGATTGTTGTGTTCAGATCGGAGATTTTCTGCATCGCTTCCGTAAATTTAGTTGTATAATTCCGAAGCGTGTCTCCATTCTGCTTAATTGCGAACAGTGATTCTGTGCCCTTTCTAACCCTTGTGTTTCCATAATGTTGGGCGACGAACTTCTTTTTCAAATCCTCGAAATTTGTTATGCTCCCTGGCTGCAATTCAACGAACCATCTGTATGTGGGTCCTTTTAATGTTCCTGGGAATGCTCTACAGAGAATGTCATCCCTTGATGTAGCCCACTGCATTGCCCCTATGAACATGTTTATATGGTCCGCTGGGTCCATCTTTCCATCATAAACCTGGAGCCTGGGTAGCCTGAACTTCAGAGGTGCTGGTTTTACCATCAGAGATTTGTGCAAAGCATCCATGCCTACCAGCCAGTTTGGGACCTCGCCTCCTTCTTCTGTGTCCCCCGTACTTTCTTCCTGTACAGGTTTTCGGACAAGAGGTTTGGGTTGCCCCTCTGGTTTGTGAAATAGCGGCGCACTTGAATGTGCTGCCCTATGACTTGACACCTCCTGCTGTGCCTTGGCCTGCTTTGAGGTTTGAGCTTTTGAATGGTATATTGACGCCTTAGACTTTTCAATATCCTTTATCTTTTCGCTCATTTTTGCTATGGTTTCCTTCATTTTCTCCAGCTCTTCTATAGGCATTTTTATGAACCCATGAGTGGATTTTGATGCAGCAGCCCTTGGTTCCTTGCTGCTTGTGGGCCCCCCTTTTTGAGGCTGTTCTTCCGAAGGTTTTTCAGTAATGAGTCGGATAGCCTCTGCTATCGCCTGAACTGTGATATCAAATTTTCCCCTCCTGCTGACGCTTGGGGAGTTTGCCCAGGTTCACCTTCGGGTTCAGCCTCAGGTCCTGTGGGAGTCCTTTTGTTTTTATTGGCCTTGGGTGGTCGACCCACTGGCCTTTTGGTTTTTGAGTTGCCAGGCTATTGCTCTGGCGCCTCCTGAGAATTTGCTCCTCCTCCTTGGGAAGTGCTTCGAGTTACCACCATCCTGGAGTGTTCGACTTTTTCTTGGAAGATGGGTTCGACTTTTGCTTGGAGGGAAAAGTCGATCTTCAAAAAGTCGATTCCTAGTGCACTTGGAGGATTCCTTGGAAGTCGATGTCTGAAAGCTCCTTGAGGGGTCGACTTTTTCCTTGGAAGGAAAAAAAAGTCGATCTTCCGAAATGTCGATCCCTTGCTGGCTGATTTCCTCGCAAAACTTCCTAGCTGGCGACTTGGAAAAAAGTCGATCCCTTTTTTCGAAAAAGTCGAGGAGCTTTTGTCGTGAGTATCTTTGAGTCACAGACGGCGCCAACTGATGGGGGTGAAACCCGACCAGTACTCCAAGACGCGCAAGCAAGCGCCAAGCGGGGAACTCCGCGGGAAACCGGACCGAAACTCAAGTGTGCAGAGCTCTGCTTCGCTAGGAATTCCTCTTCTCCAAAATGACTTTTTTTTAATGAGTGGGGGGTGCCCTCTATTTATAGGGATTCTTATGGGGGCAATCTGGTCATTTGGGCAGTAACCGCCGAACTGCCTAACTGATCAGATTGGGTCCAGGGGTCGACTTTCCAGAGATCGACTTTCTGGGGGTCGACTTTTCCTGGTGATCGACTTTACTCAAAAGTCGATCCCAGGGAAGTCGATCCTCAGGAAAGTCGATCTTCCTAGGATTCGACCTGGGACCTCCCCAACCCTAGAATAGATACCTCAACTCATCTTAGGCTATCTGGACTTCTAGTTGCTGGTAGGTTGTGACCGTGTTCGGGATACTGTATCACCAGTGATCAAGATGATCTGTAATGAATTTAGATGCAGAGACTTGGGAGTTGTGAATTAAATCATTTCTAGGGATAGAAGTAGTTAGAGAAGATGATGGATCATTAATGCTAAATCAAACTAGATATGCAACTGATCTATTACTAAAATTTAATATGAGTCTATCTAAACCTTGTAGGTCTCCAACACCCATTGGTTCTAAATTGCTTCGTAATGGAGAGATTTTGGATTCTTCTTTCAGGGCATTAGTAGGGTCACCACAATACCTTACAATTATTAGACCAGACTTATCATATTATGTAAATCAGGTTTCTCAGTTTTTACAAACACCTATAACTTCCCATATGGCAGCTACAAAGAAAATACTTAGGTTTGTAAAAGGTTCAATAATGAAGGCAATTAAATTTACTAAGACAAGGTCTTTTAATCTAGTGGGTTTCTGTGATTCAGATTTTGCAGGGGATCCTAATGACAGAAGATCAGTAACAGGGATTTGTATATTCCTGGGAGGAAATTTAATAATGTGGTCTTCCAAAAAGCAGGCTATAATATCTAGATCTAGTGCTGAAGCAGAATATAGGTCATTAGGATATACAACTGTAGATCTTAGGTGGTGCTCATTAATATGCAGGGATTTAAATATCTACATCCCAGCACCAACTATTTTTTGTGATAACTCATCTGCTATTTTTCTTGTGTCTAATCCAATGAATAAGAGTGGCTCTAAACATATTGATACAAATTTTCATTTTGTGAGAGAAATTATCAGTAGGAAATCGTTAATACTTAAGTATGTTCCTACAAGCAATCAATTAGCAGATCTTTTCACAAAAGCATTAGGCACTGATAGGTTCTTAGAGCTAAATAGAAAAATTAAAATAGGAGTATGTAGGAAATTAGATAACTCGTTTAAAGAAAATGGGTAGTTTTTTTCTTCTTCTTCTTCTTTTCCATTTATGATTATTGATAAATAATCATTTGTGTGTTTACATTTGTTTGCATTTGCTTACATTTGATTGATAAAGAAAATTACACTTTTCTCTCTCTCCATGTTTGTGTGTTTTCTCTCTCTCTCTATGTTTGTGTGTTTTCTCTCTCTCTCCATGTTTGTGTGCTTTCTCTCTCTCTCCATGTTTGTTAAATCAATTCATTTTTTTTCCTCTCTTCCTGAATGTTCTAAGCAATTAAAATATGTCATGATCTTTTTTTTTTGAGTTGGTTTCTGCTCTTGTTTATCATACTGTCTGTACAGGTCAGGCAAAGGGAAAAGTAGAGAAGATGAAATAAATCAAAATTATGGAAACAGGATAATAAAGATTATCATTGGAATTGTTTAGTACCATGTGTTTGTATATACTAGCTGTGTGTCTTTGCAGGTTAAAAATGAAAAATGCAGATATGGAAGAGCTTCTCGTTACACTCAGTTTACAAACAGAGCTAAGTCTCTATCCTTGAAAATGCATCATATTAACTACTGAATTTTTAAAATGCACTATTTTTTGTGTTAAATGTATGTCATCAGGAAATATGAAGGGGGATGATGGTGAATCAGTAAACAGGTGTAAAATTAAATGATTGTTTACGATTCTAACATTGAGGAGTATGTGATCTAAAGGAAGGGTTTCCTAGTAAAGTTAAAAGAATAAGAGGAGCAAAATTATGGATCCTAGCTAGGTTTTCTCCCCTACCTTTTGCTCAATTACTTACTCAGGAAGAAGTTAAAAGAATTAGAGAGTTGCTGTAAATACTTCCTTCACCTTGAGGAGGAGGAGTATGAGTGATAATTAGTTAATAAGTTGGTAGTTATAATACTTGATATTAGTTTAAGTTGGTTATGCTTCAATACTTGTATAAATAGACTTTGTATTTCACAAGTTTAATCAATTCGATTATTTCATTCTTCACAATACTCATACGGTCAACCACCAACTTGTCGGCCACTTTGAATATTTGACACTTTGACCTTTTATTTTCTTCATCTTTATTGTTAAATTATTAATGATTAAATAGTTAATAGTCAATGATTAAATAGTTGTTTGACCTTGGATAATGAATTTCGTTTTTATGATAAAATAAAGGTATTGATCAATTTAGTGAAATTTTATTCTATGAGTTTTTTATATTGACATTTGGGGTTCTTAAAGATGAAATGTTATAATACATTTTTCATGTGCGTGTTATAATACATTTTTATGTTGATAACGAAAAACTTTCAAATTTAAATAAAATTGGAGATTAGACCGTAAAATTGATTGAGAAGACAAAAGATGTCATATTTTCTTTAGTACTTCGTTTGTTAAAATAAGAACGCTTTTACATTATTAGTTGCGACCAGGGGGGGCAAGAGAGGGCAAGTGCCCCTCCTAAAAGTTGGAAAAAAACGAGGATCTATATGTAATAAAAAAATTATAGGGGGTTAAATGTAATTTTTACAATCTATTAATATTTTATAAGGGTTAATATATAAATTTCACAATATTTATGTACTCTCTCCCCCTTCTCCACCCCCCCCCCACGTTTCACAAATCTTCTCCCCTCTTCTCCCCCAAATCTGAAATCCCTAATACTCTCTTCTTAGATTCTTCACTGTTGTTTCCCCCCTTCTCCACGCATCATCAAATAATCTAATAGAAATAACAAGCAAAATAAATCATAATGGAAATAAAATCAACATGAGAAATATTCAACAGCTTTTAAAATAGAGTCTGTCAGAAAACCCCAAGACTTTCACAGAATGGGTAAACCAAATTTCACAGAATGGCACACCTGAAACTCAGCCTAAAAATTATGTACAAGTACTTATGAAATTTTCAACCTTTATGGGGGGCAATTGCCCTCCCTTGCCCCTTACATACGCCTGTGGATGTGAGCATAGCTAGGTCCGGGTCTTCTGTTAAGAAAAACATTTTGGATTTAAAGCCTTGGTAAGAATATAAACTTGTTGTTCTTTACCCGAGATATGTGATATCAAGATAAAAAAAAAAGATCGAATCTGTCAGAAAACCCCAAGACCTTCACAGAATGGCACACCTGAAACTCAGCCTAAAAATTATGTACAAGTACTTATGAAATTTTCAACCTTTATGGGGGGCAATTGCCCTCCCTTGCCCCTTACATACGCCTGTGGATGTGAGCATAGCTAGGTCCGGGTCTTCTGTTAAGAAAAAGACTTTGGATTTAAAACCTTGGTAAGAATATAAACTTGTTGTTCTTTACCCGAGATATGTGATATCAAGATAAAAAAAAAAGATCGAATCTGTCAGAAAACCCCAAGACCTTCACAGAATGGGTAAGCAAACCCAATATCTGAGAACGATCATCTACATGATTTAATTGAAACCCAATTTATCAGTCAATCACGCTCTGGTCAAAGGATTATTTTTCATCCACCAAACTTGTTGACTAGTCTCCTTATTACTTAAGGGAATAGTAGTACGATCCTATAGAACAGATCCTGTTCAAGTAAGGTCGTGTTTACTTTCAAGAATGACTGGTATATGTATCATTCTCTTTTTTAATTATTCTTCAATGTGGGACTATGTTTAAAAAAACAATTTAGCAAATTATAGGAGTCTTTAATTTAAACATGCAATATTTAAGGTAAAAAATTCTTATATGATTTCCTTTTTATGTTATATGTATTACTAGGGTGTCAAATAAAGCCCGGCTCGGGCTCAGCTCGTTTAAGCTCGGGCTCGCGAGACTAACGAGCCGAGCCCGAGCCCAAGCCTCAAACTCGTTAAGCTTAACGAGCCGAGCTCGAGCTTGGACATTCCAAGCTAGGCTCGACTCGTTAAGCTCGAGTGGGCTCGTTGGTAGGTATAAAAAATTAAAAAAATATTAAATTTAGAAAAAATAGAGGTGTAGCATAGTCGGTAAAAAGTTTGTTTAGTATCATAAGATGTTATGGGTTCGATCTCTCATATCTCCAAATAATTATTTCTTTTAATTCGAGCCCAGAAAGTATAAAAAACTAAAAAAATATTTAATTTAGAGAGAATAAAATTGTAGCACAGATGGTAAAATGCTTGTTAAGCATGTGAGAGGTCACGGGTTCGATCCTCTATGTCTCCAAAATAATTTCTCTTTTAATTTGAGCCGGAGCCTGGAAAATTTATGACGAGCCGAGCCTGAGCTATAATGCGAGGCCGTTGGGGGTAGAGATAATATGAGGCCGTTTGGGTATCTCGTCGTCAAGAACGATGTACAGGCCATCGTCGAGTCGTATTGCCAGTCGGAAGCAGAGGAGGAAGACTTAATTGAAGCCGGAAAGAGGGAAGGCGACTCAGGGACGTTAACTAAAGAACCGGCCGGTTCAAACAACCGCCTCAAACCGAGCCGACGCACCAGGACACCAGCCTGGATGGATGATTACTTGATTGGGTCAAATGCAAGTAGCTAAGTCAATTAGAAAGGGAAATTTAATTAGTAATCCCTAGTTTATTTTAAAATTTCCATTCAAACTCATGTTAAATAGCTGTAAACAATTTTATTTGGTTATCAATTAAATTTACAAAAATTCCACAAATTCTTTTCACTCGTTCCATCAAGCTTCTAGGATCCCGCCGTCACGATCTTCACCGGAAAATCTCGTCGTCATCCGCATTGTTCTGGATCTAGTGTCCACTGCCGAATCGAGCCCTCGCGGGAAAGCTTAACAGTATACATTCATCCAGAGCTAAGACTCGATATTAGAGGTTGACCGGAGCATATCTGAATTGGATATCTATAATACGAGGCCGTGAACTGCTTTGGATATCTGAATTGTCGCGAGACATTCAGATCCGGAGCATCCTATATCCTCAGGTCCCTCGATTTTCTGATTGAGTTACTCTGTGGATTTAGGATTGTATCATTTGGTGCTTTCATATTTCTTTGAACTCTCTTTTGGAACAGGATGGTTTCAAATGCTCAAAAATTTGAATTAGCAACTTACCTGGATTTTATTCGCGCACAAAGTCTTTAGATGTCTCAGATCCAGGAGATGGGAGAGTTTAGATCTAATGTCAACAATAATTTCATGCATTTAAGCAAACAAATTTCAGATATATGTGCAAATACTCTTAAAGACAAACCTCCAGATCAAACCAATCAGGAGACTCTAGAAGAAAGGATAGTAACTATTGAGCAACCAGGGAAATACTATAAATCAATGGCGAACCTTGATAATCCGTGTTACGCCCTAAGCATATTGAATGACCCTAATTATGTTCCAGCAAAGCATGTAAAAGTGAAAATGCCAAGGTTTGATGGGTCAGAAGTAGAGCACTGAATATTCGCAGTGTAGAGGTATTTTATTTTTAATAAAATCCCTGAGGACCAGAAGCTATAGATTGTTTCCTTTCATTTAGATGGGCTGGCTAAGAAGTGGTTCGCATGGATGAAAGCAAGCAACATGCTAACCAATTGGGTGAATTTTGTAAACTCTGTAATCAGGAAATTCACAACACTTCATTATCAACTTCCTAGGGGTAAACTAAGTAAACTTAAACAAGAAGGAAGCCTGATTGAATACCAAAGTCAATTTGAAGAAATGTGTACAAGAGTTTTGGGTCTGCCGGAATATTTCATCCTAGAAATGTATATTTCTGGATTGAAAGAAGAATTACAAGCTGATGTCGTATTAAGCAAGCCATCCACAATAAATGAAGCAATGGAAGTATCTAATATGATTGATGCAAAAAAGGGGGTCATAAAACATCAGTTTACAAGTCATTTAACACCAAATATACATCTTCTCTACTACAAGCTAATAAAACTGATTCTGCAAGTGTTTTTAAAGCTCCATTGTCTGCTAAGGAAGAAATGAATGTATTTAAAAAATTATCTCAAGCTGAAAAGGCAGAAAAGAGAAGCAAGGTTCTGTGTTTTAATTGAGAAGAGAAGTTAATCATAATCAGGTATGTAAAGTCAAACAGGGCAAATTATTTCGACTCTCAGCCGATCTGAATTTTTTGAAGGAAATAGAAGAACAAGAGGAAGTGGAAGTAAATGTAGAAGAGATATCCACTTTGGTGGGAGGAACACAAACAGAGATTTCACTCCATGCTTTTGAAGGCCATATTAGCTCAAATATAATAAGATTGAATGGAGTAATTTCAAATAATTCAGTAAGTGTCCTTGTAGATACAGGTTCAACTCATAACTTTATGCAAAAAGAAGTGACAAGAGCTCTTAAATTGACTATTGAACTGATTGTACCCTTTAATGTCTCAACGGATAGTGGAGAGAAACTTACTTGTGCTGAAATATGTAAAGGAGTTGAGATTTTTATTCAAAACACTTGTATAAAAATGGATATATTTTTACTTGATATGTCGGGAGCTAATATAGTCATAGGTATCTAAGGTATGAAAACATTGGGCCATGTTACATTCGATTTTGAAAAGCTTCTAATGAAATTTATGTGGATGGGAAACAAAGTAGTTGGCAAGGTCTGGCTTGGATCTCAGATGATCCTTTAACTGTGGGGCAACTCAAATGCCTAATAACATCAACTCAGGAAGTATATTTGTGCTACATGGAGAAAAAAGAAGACAAGGAAGTAACTGTACTGGATACACCATGCCCAGAGCTGACAGAAAAGATACAAGAATACAATGATATTTTTGAACCTCCCACTGAACTTCCACCTCAGAGAAAGATCGATAATTTTATCCATCTTGAGCCCAACTCTAAGCCAGTAAATGTAAGACCCTACAGATACCCTCAGTTCCAAAAAACTGAGATTGAGAAGTTAGTCATTGAAATGCTGAAACAAAACATTATAAAGACCAGCAACAGTCCATATTCTTCACCAGTTTTATTAGTCAAGAAAAAAGATGGAGGCTATAGGTTATGTGTAGACTATAGGGCATTGAATTCCATAACAGTGAAGGATAAATATCCCATCCCAACTGTGGATGAAGTGTTGGGTGAGTTAAAAGGATCCGCAGTTTAATCCAAACTGGATTTGAGATCCGGATTTCACTAGATTAGAGTTCACCCTCCTCACACAGAAAAAACTGCTTTTAGAACTCATCAAGGTCACTTTGAATTTCTAGTGATACCATTTGGCCTCACCAATGCACCTGCTACATTCCAAGCTGTGATGAACTCTTTTTTTGAAAAATATTTAAGGAAATTCGTAATAGTATTTGATAGTTGGTGAGACATGCCTGATTACGTCAGTCACTCCCAGCAACGCCCTTCAAACAAGGAATAGGGTTCCGTCGCTATATGCCGAACCCCCGGAAAGGCTTCCACGGTGCGGAGCACGTGTCTACGTCAAGAGTCCAAGTTAACACTTGGGAGTCGCCGACTGGGACTACCAAGTCGCCGACTCCAAGGGTGAATCGCCGATTCCGGCCAGGGATCTCGGGTCTGGTAGACCGAGGACTTGGCCTCCAAGGAATCGGCGACTCCACTCCAGGATCGGCGACTCCCACACCTGAGTCACCGACTCCCAGCCGTTACGCGGGCGGGCCCACCCCATTATGGCACCCTTCAATAGGGCACCATAATGAGGTGGGCCCCACTCGATTGAATGGAAACGCCTCTAGGACCCTATAAAAGGGGTCCTAGGAGTGTCCTCCATCCAGAACTTATCTTGACCACTCACACACCACACCAGAGCAACCAAGGAGCCCGAATCGCCTACTCCCTCGTGAGTCGCCGATTCCCCTCCTCTTCTGCAGGTACATTGACGTAGAGCGCGCGTCGTGGACTCCAAAGCCTCCGGCCCTCCTCGCAACCCCGCGAGCCTACTGGTAGCAGATTCCGTGCTTCATCAGCTGGCGCCGTCTGTGGGACTATCGAACCACGATATCCCGTCGTAATCGCGAAATTTTCTTCGCAAAGTTCAGCTCGATTCCCTTAGGGTGAGTCGCTGACTTTGTGACAAGGAATCTCCGATTCACACAGGCAATCGCCGACTCCACCTAGTGAGTCGCCGATTGCGGGTTATTCTGCTAGCTAAGAGTGTTGTCCACGGCTCGGTTCAAAAAGGCCATAAGTTGAATCGCCGACTCCACATAGGGAGTCGCCGATTCCTTTAGTTTTTTGAGCAAGTGTTGTCAATGCCTTTTGCTCTGGCACTTTCACTTCCATATAGGTTGGATTTTTCGTAGAAAATCACCTATCCACACTGAGTAGGCGATTCGCACAGTTGAGTCGCCGACTCCCACACTGAGTAGGCGATTCCCACAGTTGAATTGTCGATTCAATCATCGTCTTCATTCATCGCTTCGGCTGAATAAGACCACACTGAGTAGGCGATTCCCACAATTGAATCGCCGACTCCCACACTGAGTAGGCGATTCCCACACTTAAATTGTCGACTCGGTCATCGTCTTCATTCATCGCTTCGTCTGAATAAGACCACGCATAGCCCAGCTCTTTTACCGAAACGAAAATCCATCGTCACGGTTGGATTCGCCTCGTCGTTTCGGTAAAAAAAAAAGGCCCAGAGTATGGGGCTTTTTACCTTTTTTCACTACCAGTGATTCTGTCGGTCCACCTCCGGAATACCCAGATCTGATTTTGGGATTCTACGACCACACATCACGTGAAAAAAGTTTTCTCTACAAGTGCAAAAAGGCAGAATTTCCCAACAGTGCAAGGAATCTTTTCTGGGTTAGGTCTAAACAGGCATCCCGAAAACGACCTCCGGCGGCACGATTTTCTGCTGAAAAATTGCAAAAAATTTGCGATATTTTTTGCTAATTCCAAACTTTGGGGACTAGTAGTACTGCTCAAGAGGGTCACAAAACTGCAAAGAAATTTTTTCTGTTTTGTGACACCCGGGG
>LFYR01000589.1:14259-53191 GCA_001185155.1 Zostera marina | reverse complement strand
TGTGTCTCCCGTACTTTCTTCCTGTACGGGTTTTCGGAAAAGAGGTTTGGGTTGCCCCTCTGGTTTGTGAAATAGTGGCGCACTTGAATGTGCTGCCCTATGACTTGATACCTCCTGCTGTGCCTTGGCCTGCTTTGAGGTTTGAGCTTTTGAATGGTATATTGATGCCTTAGACTTTTCAATATCCTTTATTTTTTCGCTCATTTTTGCTATGGTATCCTTCATTTTCTCCAGCTCTTCTATGGGTACTTTTATGAACCCATGAGTGGATTCTGATGCAGCAACCCTTGGTTCCTTGCTGCTTGTGGGTCTCTCCCTTTGAGGCTGTTCTTCCGAAGGTTTTTCAGTAATGAGTCGGATAGCCTCTGCTATCGCCTGAACTGTGATGTTCAGATTTTCCCCTCCTGCTGACGCTTGGGGAGTTTGCTCAGGTTCACCTTCGGGTTCAGTCTCAGGTCCTGTGGGAGTCCTTTTGTTTTTATTGGCCTTAGGTGGTCGACCCACTGGCCTTTTAGTTTTTGAGTTACCAGGTTGTTGCCCTGGCGCCTCCTGAGAATTCGCTCCTCCTCCCTGGGAAGTGCTTCGAGTTACCACCATTCTGGAGTGTTCGACTTTTCTTGGAATGTGTGTTCGACTTTTGCTTGGAGGAAAAAGTCGATCTTCAAAAAGTCGATTCCTAGTGCACTTGGAGGATTCCTTGGAAGTCGATGTCTGAAAGCTCCTTGAGGGGTCGACTTTTCTTTGAAAGAAAAAGTCGATCTCCTGAAATGTCGATCCCTTGCTGGCTGATTTCCTCGCAAAACTTCCTAGCTGGCGACTTGGAAAAAAGTCGATCGCTTTTTTCGACAAAGTCGAGGAGCTTTTGTCGTGAGTATCTTTGAGTCACAGACGGCGCCAACTGATGGGGGTGAAACCCGACCAGTACTCCAAGACGCGCAAGCAAGCGCCAAGCGGGGAACTCTGCGGGAAACCGGACCGGAACTCAAGTGTGCAGAGCTCTGCTTCGCTAGGAATTCTTCTTCTCCAAATGACTTGCCTTTAATGAGTGGGGGGTGCCCTCTATTTATAGGGATTCTTATGGGGGTGATCTGGTCATTTGGGCAGTAACCGCCTAACTGCCTAACTGATCAGATTGGGTCCAGGGGTCGACTTTCCAGAGATCGACTTTCTGGGGGTCGACTTTTCCTGGTGATCGACTTTACTCAAAAGTCGATCCCAGGGAAGTTGATCCTCAGGAAAGTCGATCTTCCTAGGATTCGACCTGGGACCTCCCCAACCCTAGAATAGATACCTCAACTCATCTTAGGCTATCCGGACTTCTAGTTGCTGGTAGGTTGTGACCGTGTTCGGGATACTGTATCACCAGTACTCCCCCCTCCTCTGCGTATTAGATACTTTGGGATACGTCTTTTAGTACTATGGTCTGTGTGTCGGACCCTGTACTATCACGCGCGTTATAGCGCGCTATATACCCCATAGCGGGGGTAGCCGGCGTTATCTACCCGCGCTATGAGTAGTGGGTCTTAGGCGGATTCGGGTCAGGATCCGCCCGAATACCCAAATAGGGTCAATATTTATAAACCCTATTTCTCCCCATTTCTCTTCCATATTCACGATTTCTCCCTTAACCCTAATCTCCAGCCACCATCTAATAACTCCGGCGATCATCGAACCTACCAAAGAAGTAAAAGAAGAATGCAACCTCAAATGCTAGCGGAAATTGAAGAAGAAGCATAGATTTGCATCTATAAGACATTTAGAGTTTTGGACTATAATTGTACTTTTCATTTTGACTCCTAAAACTTAATATTTAGGAATATTTTGAATTCTAAAATGAATGATTTCACTTGATCACTACTCTTTAGTTAAGTATGGTATTGACTATTAATTTATAATATATTGAATATTGATTGCATAATACAGGGTATATTAAGTATGGTATTTTAAAAAAAAATAAAAATACACTTGGCGCTATAGCGCGGGTAGCCGGCGCTACGCGTTATGACGCAACTCAAACTATGAATATTAGTAGTATATGGAAGAAAAGAATACAATAGAGAGGAGGCAAATATAATAGATTTATAGAAACCAAAATTTCTTAGAAAATATTACATAATCTAAATCAAATTCATTTCTGTCCCTATTTGCAAAAAAAAAATCTCTGTCCCAGAATAATTTCTTTTTTACAGATGCACTTCCTGCATAGATTTTTTTATGAAGGTAAATTCCATTAAATGGAGAAAAACACGAGCATAGTTTCAATTTCTTTATCACGATAAACTAATTGGAACGAAGTGACGAAGTTAAAGAACATACAATTTGCAGTACTGGAATTGGCCCGCATCCCTTAGTTTTTTGCCTTGCTTGAGCATGTTTCCACAGTTTTTGTTTGCTAGGGTGATTTTTCTGAACTGCTGCATGGCATGCCTCTTTGATAGGCATCTGAGACAGAAATAAAAAAACAAAATATTCAGTAAAGATATTAAATATTTTCTTATACTGATATAAATATATTGATTAAAAGTCTATAGCATTCTGAAGGTAAAATTCCATAGATAATTGGAGTGGGTATAGACCAAATGTTACAGATAAGAAAAAAAATGAACAGAATATTATATTACCTAGAATTAAGATAAACAAAAAAAATAAACAAGATACCAGGTATATTTCTCATTACAGGATGTTGCAGAAATTATCCTAGTTTCAAGTTTCAAGTGGCTTGTTAATATATTTCAGTAAAATATTTAGCATAAAAATAATCAGCAATTTAGCATTCACCTGCAAGACAAGACTTCCAGAATAATCTGCAATTCCTCCCATAACATCTAGTCTTCCAGGTGCTCGTGTCACAAATATATCCTCCTGCAAAACATTGAGAAACCAGTAAACTACAAAGTCAAATAAACTCCAAAAGGATGCTTAAAATTTTATTTTAAAGTTTTTTTTGGCAAATTGAAGATTTCATTACTGAAAAATATAAGGGTGGACATAGCCCAGACACAAATATAGGGAAATGAAAGACATGAAACAGCATACACAATATTTATCACTCTCTTATACAGCTAGATCTCCGGCATTAAGTGGCCATAAACTGATACCTCAAAAAGTTGAACTCCCATAAGAGAATAGCCTGATTTTCAATCTGAGAGAGATTACTTCTTATAGGGTGTCACACCATAAACAATGTTCATATCCCTCAGAACTATTTTGCTGACAATTTCTGAGGATCTTAATGTCTGTTGTTTTAACCTACGATTCATCTTCCACCATATATACCAGGATAGTGCTCTTAGCATTAGTTAATATGTGCCCCAGAATCTAGCCCTGCCTACTAGGCACGGCTTTACCCCTTCTTGATTACAGAAATAGAAAGGGTTATTTCATTGGCCCAATATTGAAATTTTCTAAGGAGGATCTAGATGACTAGCTGAGTTCTCCCTGCATAAAGGAGGCATCTATCAATTTCCAGCATACACTATGGGTTTTCTTCTTCCCAATGATAGGGAGGCCCAGATAGATGATAGGAAGGGGTTTCATGGAGAAACCAAGTATCGCGTGCAATGTAGTGTTATTTGCATGATTTGTTTGAGTACGCAGCTGAGTTTTTGGCTTGATTGGCCTTTGGGTTAGAGATATTAGAGAGAGAAAAAGAGGACTTATGAGTTATGAGTTCATCAAGGCCAGGGAATTTGCCTACCTTAAAGGAGAAGAGAGTGGTCCACAAGTTGTTTTTGTTTTTTTAACCTTTTATTGGTTTACTATGGAGAGAGAGTTTGAGTTTAAATTCCTAGTGACTAGTGAGTGTGTCTAGTTCTACTCTAATGGAAGGTACCTGTTTGGAAGAGTTTACTTTTGAGGCAGACCACTCTTTAGTAAGGGTTTTGACCTCTTTAAGTTTCTGTTATAAGCAAAAAAGACCATTACCATATATTGGTTTAGCTATCCCTGCCCTGTCAAGAAATAGAAATTCTTGGTCCTTAAGCCAAGAATCATAGAGTCCGAAAGGTTTACTAGTTTTTGGAACAAAACCAGAATTCCAATCTAATTTCTGGGAACAAGTTCAGCCAAACTTGACTGAAGAAACCTCTATAAAATCTATTTTGAATAAAATCTTCCCCTACATTTTTATTGTTCCAAGTAAATTCCCCTTCAATTGAAGTAAGTTCCATTAGCAAAGTTTGATTGGTAGCATCTATGAATTCAGCTGGCCCCCCATGTATGTAGGTTCCAGTTCAGGTCCTCTTCTTTCCTCTGGGGATCTTATTTTATTGAAATCCCCCAGGACCAGCCAAGGTTGATCATTAGTGAATGGTTGAATGTTTTTGAAGATATCCCATAATGCTCTCCTTTCATCTCTTTGGTTTCTAGAATAGAATGAAGTAAAGGGGAATTTCAGTCCTTCATCCTTCACTTTTGCATGTATCAGCTGCATGTGGATTATAAGGGGGTCCACAGACAACTGTTCTTCCTAAATAGTAATCAGATGGAATCTGGGTGCTCTGGATCAGAAATCTCACCATTGGCCAGAGCTTTGGGTGGGAGTTTAATTCTTTTCCTTTTCCTCCCCGTTATTATAAAGTTTTTCTTTAGATGGTTAACGAAGTATTGTGTTTCTGAAAAGAAATTGGTTAAAATTCAATTCTAAAATGATAAGGAAATAAGATCATAACCTCCCAATTGAAAATACCAGAAGCAGCAACACGCTCCCGTATTTGGCGTTTTCCAAGAGAATTCCCAGAATCTATTCCATCACTAAGTCCAGACAAACTCTTTAAGAAAGCAACAGTGTCAGATAAACCATGAAGCTTGCCATGGATGATCTCAAAATCTTCAACACACCTAGAGAAAACATAGTAATAATGTGGTCAAATCAACAAGCATTTGGCAGAAAAAATTGTGCATAGTTAATCTGCAAAATTAGAAACTTACAATTCTGAATGAAAAGCTTTCTCATCTATTTCTGCACTAGGCAGTGCAGAGTGCTGACCTACTTCAGTTTCAGCACGTGAATACCATTCAGGAATTTGCATGTCCCTACCAGGAGCTCTTTGTAACTGATAGCCAAGAACTATAGCATCACGCAGTCTCCTTGCTCCACTCAACTAAATTCAAAGAGATCACAATCAGCTCCTAACTAGAACCTAAAAAATATTTATTTTACCATGTTAGGTTATATTTTGTTAGGTTGGATGGAGTTATTTATTAGTGAACCACATACCATTCATTTATGAATACTAGAAGTTCAAAATAATAAAATACCTTATCTGAAGCATCATAATGATTACCAATTGCTGTTTCTTGTAGTATGTGGGCTGTGAACTGAAAGATTATTTGGTCAAATTGTCTCTCAAAATATTTAAAAAAAAACTGAGACTGATCCAGAACTGAAGATGACTAAAAAAGAGGACCTTGATTGTATGGACAATTCAAAATTTCAAAAGCCATTAATCTATTGTATTAAAGATGCATCTCCACTTGAATATCAAACATAGAGGTCAAAACCCATACATCAAGTGTTATTAAAAAATTGAACATACCTCTCCACCATTGATTCCACTGTTATAGCATGGGGTAAGACTAAGTGCACGTTCAAGATATGGTGCCCAGTGCCCTGTGAGTAAATCCCTCCTGATCATCTCAACGCCACCCTCGTAATTCTTTTCAAAGAAGGAAAAAAATAGAGACCGTCAATAATGCTATTTTCATTGTAATCAAGTAAAAAGATAGCTGTGGAAGGTGAGATGGGGCTTGCTATTATCAAGTAAGAATATAATTCCATTAAAAATCTGAATAATGGAGAATCAACACTGGACCAGAAAATATGGAAAATCCAGAACAGATCTATACCAAGAAATGATGAGAACATCAGACTAGGAGACATTGCAGAAGCCATCCAGAAATTCACCAAAACACAAAGCGATTGGGGAATCTAGTGGGCTCTAATTGCTGCAATCTCTTGGCATATTTGGAATGAGAGAAACAGCTGATTGAGACAAATACATTGAGTTCACCAGAACACATCATGAAGGAAGCCATGAAGGATATCAGCATCTTTCTCAATGCGACATCCTTTAAAAAGCCCAACCATACATTGGTTCAGAAAAATTTGCAGAATGCCTGGGAGGCAAATATTCTGAGGCAAGTCATTACCATATCTTTGTAATTAGGCAATGCCCTAACTTCTTTATTGTTAGTAATGGAAAATTAATTCTATCAAAAAAAAAGTAAGAAGATAGCATTTATTTGCAACCTCAAGCATATTTCTCAAAAATGGCTCTTCATTAAAATAATCTCTGCGAACAAAAACAAAAGGTAGTTTATATGCCATTGCTTCACTGGTCGTACCATATCCAATTTTCCCTGAGATGCGAAAGATATAAACACTATTATCACTGGTTGTTACACCTTGGTTATTTAACACATTAATATTTAAATGATAATATGTAGCAATACCGAGCATGCAATCGGAAGCTGAAATAACATCAGGTGTGTAGACATCTTTTGGAAGCTTTATAAAATTTGGAGGAAAATCCTGCGTGTTCGAAGCCCCGCACACCTTATATCAAAAAAACATGAGATGTCAAAAAAATGATGTAATCAAACAGATTAAAATAAGCTCTATCGCACAATTAAATATGTTAATTGATACAGAATACAGAACATCATACCAGACATAACCATCCAACAGGTAACCACTCTTGTTTCAGTTTCCAACCTGCTGGCTGCACAATAAGCAATATACATACCATCAAAACTTTGATAACAGCACCTAACAAAATGCATACAATGAAATAAAAAAATTGATATCGCACCTGTCCCCCAAAATTAATAATCAGCACTTTAACATTATCTCCAATACCAAGCTCTTTCCTCACCTGAATCAATATTGTGACAATAAATAAATAATCGTTGCATACTGTTCTCATCCTATTTGGTCATATGCCCATATCTAACCTCTGACCGTGATTTATGTGGCTTTCTAACAACTAGGGGTACATCAATAATATCGCGGAAGGCAGGCACTGAAAGATTAAGGTTATATAATGATATCAATAAATAGAACATATAATGCAATATGGCTTTATAACAAAGAAACTTAAATAAAAAGCATGGAGATTACTTTACTTGGGCAATATCCAGGAAGTCGAAGTAGAAACTCGGAATGAGAATAATCTTCAGCTATCTATAGACCTCATTACAACGAAAGTGAATTGAGATTTTAGAAATATTTAGAAACTTAGAATTCAATAAAATCAAGTGAATTAAGCAAAAAAAATGATCTATAATGCACCTAAAGATTACAGTAAAAAATCAGTACATTTTTAATTTAAAATACTTGCAAAACCAACCTGCCACACAATAGAACGATGATGATTCCCAGCAGCCATCACATATTCTGAATATATAAAATCCCAGCTGCAAACATTTAAAAGGTAATAAAAGAATGATGTTAATATTTATGTGATTTGGGAGGTATAAGAGAATGGAGATTATTCAATTAATTAGGTATCCGTATTGGACCAACTAATTGAGTCATTATCTTGGGTTCAATCCAAGATGATCACTTTCTATAAATACCTATAAGTTTCTGAAAACATTATGTATGTTATTACTTTTGTAATAGGTAGTCACCAATCACCATCAATAAAATCCAGACAGTGGACGTACACCATCCTTGAGGGAACCACTATAAAAATCTGTTGGTTCTCGTTTGCTTTTTCTTTTCTATTATTCTTCATAGAACAAACTTAGATCTGGAGTTTGTTCTTACTGTGTAATACTCCAATTATAGTTCTAATCAAGGTTCTGATCTGATCAGAATTCAATAAAATTTCTCATTGCAATCATATTTAAAAAAATGTATGCAGTAACTTTTGTTGAACTGAGAGAGATCAGATCAAGGTTCTGATCTGATCAAAAGCAATATCAGATTGCATACTAATGAATATCCAATCATAGTTTTGAAAGCGCGCTTAAATCTCTCTAGGAAGAACGCTTTTTCCAGTGTTTTTCCTAGAGCGGGTAATCGGACGGGTTCGGGTAAAGATTCGCCCAATTACCCAATTTCAACTATTATAGTATTATTTATTAATATTTTCATCTAATATACTTTTTTCCTATTCTACCCCTCTATTCTAACTTAAATTAAAAACCCTTACCCCACTTTCAGATTTTAGTTGGATTTAATTTTAGTTGTATGAATTAAATTTTTAATGTTCCATTACATGTGATTTTATATTTTTATATGGTATTTTTAATTTTATATAGGTTTTGTATATATTTATATAGGATTATATGTATTTTTTACAAGATATTACTAAAATACCCCTGGTTCTTTAAAGCGCTCAAAGCGAAAAAGCTCTTTTCGCTTTTTGAACTATGTATCCAATTATGCAAGATTTTCTTGATTCATATGATTGCAATGAGAAATTTCAGTAAGTTACTGCACACATTAACACGTAAACATCCGCTTCTAAAAAACGAAGAAAATGCAACCTGAAATTCGTAACGCACACAGAACGAATCCCAGCATCTGCTGCAGCTCGGCAGGCGACAGGAACAACATCTGAGACCTAACAAAAAATTTACAGTGGACATTAAGAAAGTGAATTATTTACATAGCATGGTGATTGGTGAATTAATTATACCACTAGATCGGCCTTGATGGAGTTTAGCCACTTTACTTCAGATGCCAAAATCGAAGACCGGGGTACTACTGCTGTCTGGTGATACTGCAATTAGAAAAAGGAAGAAAGCCAACATGAGTTGAGCCATTAACATTTGAAATAAACAAGAGGTTTTAAATACCAAGAAAATAAACACTAGAAATCGTAATATATTTCATCCCCTATACTGTACAGCAGATATTATATTCTCATTAGAGCAAGGGCATTGCTTTTAAAAAGTGCATTACAAGAAACAATGCTCCAAATGTCAGTGCACTGTGTACACACACGAAAAAATATCAGAAGGTAATTAAATTGCAACCAATTTAAGAAGAAACTAGGAAAAAAATTAATCTCTTATGTAATCCAGTCATTCCAATATAGCACTGAAATGACTGAATACCTTCTCTAGTGAACCAAGTCGATCCACAGTCAACGCATCAGCTTGTACAGCTCCACAATCCAGCACATCCTGTATATCTCACACATTTACACAGAATATAGTATCAGAAATTATTCAAACAAACACTTGTAATAAATAAGCTATTAAGCTCCAAGGTCCTTGCTATTAGAAGTTAATCAACAATATAGTTAGTTTACCATAGTTAAAGTGTAATGGTTAGTTAGTAATTGGGGTAGTTAAATTCTTGTGACTATAAAAGTGTATTTGATATTTTGTGAATGGTTAATCTTTTGGATTGTTAATCAGTGTTAAGCTTTCTGAGACTTGCATCAAATAAAATAAACAGACAGAGCAAATGACTAAATTTCATAATATTTCTTACTGACCTTGCGGAGATAAAGATTAGGAGAATTTATCTCACTGGTGAAAACAAAATCAGGTGCACCGCAAACGACGTGAACATCATGGCCAGCTGCAATAAGATGCCTTACAACCTGTAGATCGATTGCAATTAAAAAAAAAACTGTATAGCGCATCAAAGCGTGATTATCCCGATATTATATATACACATCACGTATATCGAAGACTCTTAGAATTAATCTCACTGTGAGTGTTCAATAAAAGATAGATCCCAGTATCCCACAATCTTGGAAGAAACGCACAATTCAAAAAAACAAGCCAACGATTGGGGGAAAATGAAGAATTCTAGAAGAAGAAGAAAAACAAGAAGCAATGTGTTTCTCATTCTCAGATCAGTAGATCACATACCTCGACGACGCGAGTGGCGTGACCGAAACCATGACCGGTGACATAGTAAGCGAAGACGATGTGCTTATCTGCAACAATCGGAACCAGATCTTCTTCGACGATCCTCATATCACATCTACTCCACCTCCCAATTTCCCTACCGTCCTCTAATCCTCTCTGCTTCCGCCAGTCCACCAGTCCACCAGTAGAACTGACTACTGAGAAGTGAGAAGTAGAAGAAGTTAGTCGTAGAAGGAAAAAAGGAAAAAAAGCGAAACGGAATTTCTACTTTAAGATTGAAACGATCAGGAACGTTGGATTGTTCGATCAACGGCGTCAGCGGGTTGAGATAAAATCGAATTTAATATTTGAGGATTCCTTTACAGTTTTATGAAAACTAGGGGGCTATTATACAAAATATCTAATGTCTTGTCTAGTTGTGCCAATAGTAGTAAAGGAGTAATAAATATCCATTTTACGTACCGCCTAAAACTCTCAATTCCCCAATTTTAGTTAAAAGCCAATTTAGTGTGTGGGTCCGCACCTGCTTGTAAATTTGGTGCACCTTGTTTCGTCATATTAACAAGGGAAGATTCTATTTATCCCCAGTTGTATAAAGAGGATCCAATTATGAATGTTATAAATAGGAAGGACTATTCACTTATACGATTGGAACATCTCTTTCGTTATTTTAAGATGTTAGTATTTATGGACTTTCCTCTACCTCTCCGGTCATACCGGATCGAGATTGGGCTAAACGGACTGAGCCGTTCCACCGGACTGGGGGTATCATCAACATTTATCCGTCCTAGTGGGAAAAGATCACGAGTTTTCACCAGTAGATCACCGTCTTCTTTTTACATTCATACGACGGCTGGATCGATACTATCACTGAATGCACTGCAAGATTCTTAGGATTTAACGATGGAAACGGTCGCTAAATCGTTTTGATCGTCACTAAATAATCGGCGTAATTTATGGTCGATCTCCCTAAATATGTGGGAAGACTTCAGTCCACTTAATTACCTTAGCTTCAGATATTCTCAAAGTCTTCATTTTCCAATTCCTTAAGATGTGTCCTCAAATTTTGACATATCACTAGTTAAAGTCTAGTGAAAATTTTAATAAAAATACAATGCGATGAACCATACCTGAAACCCAGTGTGGCGGTCACATTGAAATCCGATGTTCGCGAACGTCATTGATTCGTGATGCTACACTTGTGCTGACCACAACGGTACCGCACCGACGAGAACCGCACCAGAAGAACTGATCTTATATATATATATATATAGCAATTAAGAAACTCGATCATGAACCCTAATGATTAGTTGAGCAAAGCAATAAGTCATTTTCTTGTCCAAATTCCACGTCTCAAAAATTGATTATTGGTTTGGTAAATGGTAATGAAGCCCGAAAAGGAAAATTTGTAACTTAATTAGTTAATTAGAGCTGCATTTTCCATGTATGAATCACACTAAACAACACTACACATGTATAACATTAAATTAAAGCATTAATTGTATATCACGCTCACGCCATCAACGTAACGACCACAATGACCTCGCCGTCGACATCCTCAATTCGATTTATATAACCTCAACTCCTCAATACAGTCATACGGAGGAGGTATATACGATCGATGGAGTTGGTCTGGAAGAAGTACTACCTCGATCTCTTCTTCATACCTCTATCTCTCTTCACCGCCGCTGTTTACCACGTCTGGTTGTGGCAAAAGGTCCGTTCGCACCCTCTTCAGACCAACATTGGCATCCACAACGCCGGCCAACGTCGGTGGGTTCTCTCCATGATGAAGGTACGTAGAGGTTTTTATTAGGGTTTTGATGATTTATTTAGGATCGATATGTACTGTACGTACGTTCCAGGACGAGAGAAACGGGATCCTCGCAGTGCAGTCGATGCGGAATATATTGATGGGATTGACGTTGATGGCAACGACGTCGATCCTTTTAAGCTCGGCATTGGCCGCCGTACTGAGCAGCAGTTACAGCATCAAGAAGCCGATGAAGGAGGCGGTGATGTATGGTGGTCGTGGAGATGTTATGATGGGTGTGAAATACGTGACTGTACTTGTTTTCTTCCTTCTGGCTTTCCTTTTTTACTGTCTATCCGCTAAGTTGATCAACCAGGTTTGCTTCCTCATCAACGTCCGATGTGACGCCGGCGGTGCAACGTCGAGTTACGTGTGTGATCTGATGGAAAAGATGTCTCTGCTACATCTCATCGGAGATAGATTGGTTTACACTGCTCTTCCTTTGCTCACGTGGATATTTGGGCCTGTGATGGTTTTTGCCTGTTCTGTGTTTGTCGTGCTTCCTCTTCTTTATAGCGTCGATGTCGTTTATGTGCCGGCGAAGATGAGCACCGTCTTTGGCGAAGATATTTGAACTTTTAATCACCATATTTATCAATTTCATCAAAATTCAATTCAAAATTATCATTTTTTTTAGAAAAAACATTCATTCCCGATCTCGATTTAGTTCCAGATCAAATACAAAAAAAAAAATTAAAACACAAATCTCGAAAAAAAATAGCTCTAGATTCAGTGGACGCACCAGAATCACTCTCCATTTTATTATTACCCAATTTTTCAAATCATCTATTTTATCACCAAGCTTGTCAAATCGTTTATTTAAAAAAAAACCCGAGATTCTTAGAAGCATCAGCTCTCATCGAGCCAGGTTATTGGTTCCAGTCGAAGGTTGTGAAAATTTAAAAGATCTGATGTTCGGACTCAATGTATGTTGCAACGTCGATTGCATCAGTCAGTGTTAATAGGGTATGCAAGTGGATATTTTCTTGAATTTCTTTTTTCAATCCTCGAACGTACCTCGCAATGAATTGGTCATTGGATTCGCAAATTTCGAACCGAGCCGAAAGTTGGTGAAATTCCATGGTATAATCATCTACGGTCCGGGTCCCCTGTTTGCAATTTTTGTATTGGGAAAGTAGAATTTTTTTGAAATCCGCCGGAAGGAATCGTTGTCGTATTATGGCCTTCATCTTCACCCAAGATCGGATCGGACATTTATGCTCCCTTCGTCGCAACATATCCATCTGGTTCCACCACTCCAATGCCGTCCCTTTCAACTTATTGACTACCATCTTTACTCGTCGGAATTCGGGCACCTTCATGCATTTGAAGAAACGTTCTGTCTCGGATAACCAATCTAGTATCTGATCAATGTTCATTTGACCATTGAAGACCGGAATGTCCATCCGGTAGAACGCATAATCTTTTCCGAATCTCTGTTTAAGTCGTTTTCCTCTCGTATGGCGCGTGCCCTTCCGGCTCCACTTAAATGAATTTGGTTCCAGCCGCTTCAATTGCCGTTCCCGGCATCGGTTCTTTTTATCCGGTGACTGGTCAAAGTTTAGCCGCTTCCCTGGAGTTGAAGAGTGATCAGGATCGAAGACATCCTCTTTGAACGATGATGCCAACGATGACGACTCCAAACTGCAACGGAGTTGATTTGACTCTCCATTCTCTGATGTGGCCACAAACTTGCGAATCGATCTTGATAAACCATCCACAACCGTAGTTAAATCCGATAATGATTTTCTTAATTCGTCGATGTCCCCACGGGTCACTTCGCCAGACATCTTGGAGTGGAAACAAGAAGTAGTTAAGAATAAGTACCTACACCTTTATAGGGAACTGTCAACTGTGGCCGTTGGAATCTGTCTAATAAGATATTTAAAAAATAATAATTAGGAATACTTACCTTCAGGCTTCAGTACAGAAACACATAATAAGACTTGAATTATGGTAATCCCTCTTTCATATATCGATTCTCACATGATCCCTGCATGATTAAGTAAAATAAAATGATTTGAACTTCAGACCAAAGATGAGAATAATTAAGTGACAAAGTTTTTAAGTCAAGATAAAGCAAACTATAATGTGCTTATCTTGTGGACTTGTAATGAGATATGGATTTTGATCTCTTCTTCGTATTTTTCTCAATCAAAACATTGGAGAAATTATAAGGGGGGGGGGGCTGATTTTGCTCATCTTCTTTTTTGTTTCTTTCATTAACAATCCTTGATCAATATCTGTGTAAAGAACCCTAAATGGGTTGTTCAACTTCAAAGTTGGAAGAGGAGGAAGTCTTCCGAGTTTCGAGAGATCGGAAAAACTTTGTTAAAGAAGCCATCAGACAAAGAATAAGAATGGCTTCTAGCCATGTTTCTTACATTCAATCTCTACATGAAGTATCTGCAGCTCTATGTAATTTTATTGAGGTAGACGAACATCATCTGCACCATCAAATGCTTTTAGATAAGAACAAACACTACCAAGTATCAGAAACTATTACAATAGTGCCTTACCAGGATGCAGAAGATCTATGTAAGATGGAATTGAACTCCACAATTGAAGTTGATTCTGAAGACCTGGATTCTGATGTCATTATTGGAACAGATATTAAACAAATGAAACACCATACTCGTGTAGGACTACAGATGATAGAAAGCACTCCAAGCAGAGATGATGAAGAGGAAACTCATACTTTTAAAGTTAGCTTGAACATGACATTAACAAGTATCCCTGAAGCCATGAGGGTGATTGAAACCCAATTTAAGAAAATATGTGATTGTGCTGAAGAAATTTCAGAGATATTGGAGATAACCAGATACAAATCTTCCAATGAACTCACAGGTAAAATTATTTATTTTTATAACCTTTAAATAATAAATGAACAACGTTGCTTACCTAAAAGAACTGAATGCGGATGTGAAGGCCTTAAAATGCTGAATCCTGCCAAACTGTTCCAATTAGCATCGCCACCAACACACACATCATCTTCCAGAACCCTGAAGAATGGTGAAAGCAGTAATAGTGATAACTCTGAAGAAGCTAATTTCTTAACATCAAGCCACCATTCAACATTGGACAGACTATATGCATGGGAGAAAAAGCTTTATGATGAAGTAAAGGTAATCAAATCATAATCTCAGAACATAGATAGAACCAAATTAATTCAATCAATCATGAGAATTACGCAGTGATTTTTCCCACAATCGGTTATTGATCTTGCAGTATGAAGAACGAATCCGCATTGCTTATGAGAAGAAGTGCAGGGAACTGAAAAACCATGATGCAACTGGGAAGGAACCTTCAGTGGTTTTGAAAACAAGCAGATCCATCAGGAAACTTCTAACTAAACTCAGAATATCAATCCGATCAATTGAAATCATATCTATGAGAATAGAGAAGCTGAGGGATGAAGAATTACATCCTCAACTCATGGGATTGATGCAAGGGTATTGATATGTATTATGATATGCTCTTTACAATCAAACTAACTGCAATAACAATCTTAGATTTTTAGGGAATTGAGATTTCAGCAATAATTTATCTATCCGTAAAAAAATTACCTTGCAGATTTGCGAGGGTGTGGAGAGCAATGGCGGATTCTCATTGGATTCAAAGGCACGCAATCGAAGAAGCTTCTTCATTCCTCACCACCTCATCATCGTCGTCACCAGTATCACCACGAACAGAACGGTCACCATTTCATCCTTCCAGATCGGCATCGATTCTCTCATCTTCTCTCCGTAATTGGACTTACTGTCTCCAGGCTTGGATCACATCACAGCGATCCTACGCTAATGCCCTCGGCGGGTGGGTTCAGTGCTGCATAAATCCTCCTCGCTCTGATGAAACCCCATCATCCCCGTCATTACTGCCACCGATCGTGGAGATGTGCATCGAATGGTCGAGAATAATGGAGTCCGCTAGTGAGTCAGTAGTGATCGGAGGATTAGAGTTGGTCGCCGAGGGAATTGGGATGATCCAAGAGGAGAAGGAAGATGAGGAGGAGAAAATAACAAGAAAATCTAACAGCGTGAGAATCGTGTGCGACGGAATGAATGTCTCCTTCGGCCGTTTAGCAGAGTTCGCCGCCAGTGTTGCTAAAGCTCACCGCCGGCACCTTGAGTCTGAATAAATACATTTGAGTATTTTACACATTAACCCTTAATTTAGTTTATTATTGTAGAGAGAAAGGAAAAGATAAAAACAATGCTATTACGTCCTCTCTCCTCCATTCGCCCACCGCTCGTCGGGATCTTTTCCCCTCTCCCTTCTTCCTCGCCCAAATCTACCGTCCGATCTAGGGCTTCGTTTCCTTTATCACACCATTCACGAACCAAAATGACTACGACCGCTACCGAAAACGATTCGGTTGAACCGCTGCAGAAACAGGAAGTGTCAGATTCAGACCCTATCATCCAATACGTAGTCCTCCGACGGGACCTGATCGACAAGTGGCCACTCGGGAGTATCATCACACAAGGTTGTCATGCCTCCGTCGCCGCTATATGGACTCACCGTGACCACATCGACACCGCCAAGTATTGCTCCCCTGCAGATCTCGATTCAATGCATAAGGTAAGAACAAGTGTTAAGTTTTTTTTTCCTTCCTCGCCGTCAGGCTGTAACGGAGCGTGTCGAATGTAGGTGACGTTAGAGGTGAAGGGGGAGCAGCAGATGAGGAACTTGTCGGAGAAGTTGACAGCTGGAGGGATCGAGCATAAATTGTGGATCGAACAGCCGGAAAACATTCCAACTTGTATTGCCACAAGACCTTATCAAAAGTCCCAAATCGCTTCATTCTTCAAGAAACTGAAGCTCTGCAAGTGAGTGATGATTCGGATTTCGATTGAAATTTTTTTTCTAGATCAATTTTCAATAACTATCATGTTCGTCTTTGATTTAGTGTTTGGCATGGGGAATCCCCAATTGTTGATTTAACCGGAAACGGATCATGTGAATATGTGATCCGTTTCAGTAGAATTTGGTGGGATCAATCGATCTTCATCGTGTTTTTAAAATCAAACAGATATGAGCTAATAATTGAAAATGCAGGGGTGATGTGCAAAAATCACTTCCTAAATATAGTGTAAGACAATTTTTAAGAATATTAAGTCAACTTTTAATAATTATCGTTCCACATTCTCTCTTGGTTGTCCCTAGATTTTTTTTTTTATAATATTAAGAAGATCTTAAACAGATAAAAGGCAATTTATACGATGCCAATTTTTAAGGACTGATATTCCAAAACAATATAGTAATATCTGTCATATGACTTGCCCAGTTGCCCATGCTCATATTGAAGATGAAAACATGAGACCTCGTAGAATTGTGGTACAAGCATACTATCTCAACATATAGTATGAGAGACTCATTTCGGGCTAATAAAATATAACTGGTGGTCGTATACAACCCAAAGGTGTAACGATGGAAGAAGGGGGAGGTCAATGGGAGAGCTAGGGTTAAGCTCCTTGAAGCAGAATCCTAGCTCTCTGCCTCTCTCATTGACTTCCCCTTTCTGTTGAGGTCGCTCTTTACTAGACATCAAACGAGTGGGGGAGTGGAAAACATAACCTTAAGTGTTTTATTGATGTTCCCCTCTAAGTAATCCATTTTATATAGTTTGTTCTTACATTCGCGGGAACCTGATCGGTTGGATAACCGAATTAGAAGTATGGATTACAAAATATGGATTAAGTTGTTTAATTGTTAAGTTTATCCAGTGTATATTGATTAATATCGATTTAATCAATAACGTCGAAATCTATTTATCCCTTGTATCCAATGGTTCCTAAAACTAGTTAGGTAATTGAATGTTTTGTTTACGTTTGTAGTTCGTCGTTTGAGCAATGTCAATCGAATCGGGCGTTGGTGCTATCATCTCCGGTGGGCCATGTTGAGGTTCAACCAAGTACACAACTGTCTTCTACAGGGCAAGATACACCGAGTTGTACAAACCACTATATCCCGTGCGTGGGTGAAAGATTTAAATCGTATGAGAATGCTCGAAAGTCGTACTTCGATTACGCCTCATGTGTTGGGTTCAATGTTCGAAAAGGATCAACCAAAATTGTAGATGGAAAACTTGTTTTAAGACGGTTCCTATGTTGCAAGGAAGGGTACCCCAATATACATTCAAAAACCTCAAGCACTCGCAAACGGAAGATACGAGCAACGACAGTTGTAAGATGTGGTTGCGAAGCAATGATTCGTATAAGTAGGGTTGATGATACTGAAATGTGGGAAGTCGGATTGTTCGTTGAAAAACACGATCACGATCTAACAACACCCTTGAAGAAAAGAAATATTCCGTGAAGGTGTCGTGAATTGTTTCGTGCCTTAAGTACGTCCAATGTGAGATCGTCCAACCAATATTCAATTGTTGTGGAAGAAAATGGTGGATATGAACAAGATTTTAGTAACATGAGAAGAGACGATCATGCTAGTGTTTGTCATAGAGATGTCAACCTTGTTCTACAAAGATTTGAAGAATGCAAAGAAAAGGAAAAGTCATTTTATTACTTTATTCATCATGGAGATGATGGTATGTATTATTTATCATAATTATACATATTTCAATTACAACTAATATTTCAACCGCCTATCCAGGTTAGTTGTTGAATATATTCTGGGCAGATCCAATTTCAATTGCAGATTTCAATTGTAGATTTCAAACTATTTGAACAGTGTGTAACATTTGACATTACTTACAAGACAAACAAGCACCATCTTAGCCTTGGCCTTTTCTACGGCAAAAATCATCATAAAAGTTCAGTGATATTTGGTGCAGCTTTTCTCTCGAAAGAGAATATTGAGTCTTTTGTTTGGGTTTTTGAGAGGTTCAATGAGTGCATGGGGCGTGCACCAGTCACCATAATAACGGATCATGATCCAACAATGAAAGCTGCTCTTAACAATGTATTCCCGAGGACTTTTCATCGCCTATGCAAATGGTACGTAACGGACAAGATGGATGACAAAATCGGTAACGTTTATGGGAACAAAGCATCAATGTTTGAGTTTTACGATCTTCTCAACAATTCGAAATCGATTATTGAGTTAGAACGGAGATGGGATGTGTGGATAGTCGAATAGGTGGTTGCGGGATATTTATGAAATTCGGTTCAACTGGTGTCCACCATACATGACCCGACACTTCTTTGCAGGTATGAGCACTACTCAAAAAAGTGAAGAAATGGACAACATCGTGAAAATGATGATTAAATCTCATTTCACATTGTAGAATTTATAAGTAATTTTGAATTTGTATTGAAGTTGATGAGAGAAAAGAAAAAATCTATTGGATCTCAATGATAGATTCTCGCCTCCCGCATTGTTGACATGTCTGACAATTGAGAAATCACTCCATGGGGTTTACACATCCGAAGCATTCTCGAACTTTCAGAATGTCGTAATGAACAGCATGAAGTACGTTATACGAAATTTATCTGAATTCGAAATCGAGGTACGGTATAGTTATTATGCAAAATCAACAACTTCAGAAAAATTCAATTAAAATGATTTTTTTTTGCTTCCTTGACCTTAGGTTATCAAGCTGGATGGATTCATAGTTGAGGCTATTATAACTGTCGATAAGCATACCATGAACACTCTTGTTCTTGTAATATGTTTATATTCATGGCTATCCCTTGTTGTCATCTGATTTGTTACCTCAATAACACGGGGGTAATAGAAGTCCGTCCAACTATATTGGTGTAAGATGGAGATTGTGTCTGAAGGCGTCCCCTGTAAATCACGATTACAATGCAAGAAATTCTAGAAAAAATCGTGTCCAACAACTTTGCAATGTACTCATGGGTGTTGTAAGTTGAGAACGTCGATGTGGTCGTAAAAATTATTTCTGATAATTTGCAGAGAATTACTAGCTGTGTAAATGCATCCTCAGGTCACCTGCTAAACAATGCAGATGATGAAAGCTCACTAAACAAGAACCTCTAAGACTGATAGCGGATGAGCAATGAGTGTAAATATTTTATCAGATATCTATATTTTTAGTAAGTAGAAGTCATGTTATTCTATTCTTGGTTACATTTAAGGTTAAGTACAATATTCGTAGAGGTGGTGGAATTCCAGGCTATCTTTTCTTGATTTACGGTCATTCGAAATTGGATTGTTTTATAAAAAACATGAGGGTTGAAATTTAAGGATTGTTTTATGACTGCATTTTGAATCTTCTTTGGGCTGTTTTATTAAAAATCAGAAGAAGAAAATTGAATCTCTGCCTCCACAAAACATTTTGAATGTAGCCATGTAGGTATGCAGAATATAGATCATCATCATTGATTCATCGCAGTGTGTAGTCTTTTCACCTGTCTTAAGTCTTTATGCTACTACCTGTCTTACACACACACATTATCAAAACTCTATAAGAAGAAGAAGAAGAAGAAGAAGGAAGATAAAGGATCAAAGTTAAAACTTGAAACCCATCATCTGGCAGCCATCAAGATTTCCCTGAAGTTACTCGTAAACAAGAGCACAAACAAAGTTTTATTCGCCGAAGCCAACAAAGATTTCGTTGATTTCTTGTTCAGCTTACTTGCCTTACCTCTCGGAGCAGTCATCAAAATTGTAACACATGAACATATGGTGGGTTCTTTGGGTCATCTCTACCGAAGTTTGGAAAGCCTCAGTATCACTTACGATCCGAAGCCAACAAAAATTTCCTGTTGAATCCTTATGTACCGACCACTTTGTTTCAACTTCTAAACCAATCGGCCGGGCAGCGCACAACGAGCTCCAATTCATACTGTTCGTACGATTATAGCTACACCTATCCACATGTGCAAACCGGTTATGCAAAGGAAGTTGTTACCTACATGGTGATAATGACCTCTCTATGTCACCCGTCTCTACCATTTCCAGCATCACCGGTCTGAACAAGTTCCAGGTGAAGGATGTCGGGTTCTTGGAGGAAAAAACCATACGTGTCGGTGTAGATGAGGTAAATCCAAATTCAAATCGTTCTAATTTAATCATATAAAAAATTAATCCTCATTTTTTTTTTTTGAAGTACGTCAAGATTTTGAAGGTTTCCATGCAGTCTACCACCATTCTCTCCGACGTTTTTTTGGAGGAGAAAATTAAAAGATAATCCGACACCCAAAGTCAGGATCTGTTGGAAAACACTATAAAAGAACTCAATACTCACTCACTGAAAAACAACTCAAGCAACCATTCCTCATTCAACCAAACTCCGCCTCCAATCTTTCACTTTCTCGTCCCCCTACCGCGGCCAGGCGATGAACTGCAACTATCTTCAATAACCCCATCGGTTGGTCTAGATAGCTTGCATCCCTTTCTATATATTTATATATCTTCTTCATCTTCCAATTTCATATTTCATCAAAAATTAAAATGACTGCTTTCTTGTTTTGTTGCATCTTTTAATTTTGACATTCACTCAGTTGAATTTTTAATCGATGAATGAATGTATGAATCTACTTTTTAGTTTTTACATTACGAAAATATGAAATTATAAGATTTTGAAGAACAAGATAAATTACAGCCATTAAGATTTTACCGAGTTTTTTTCTTTCAAATCAAGCATGCTTTTGTCCAATGGAAAAATAGTGTCATGGATGAGAAGGGACAGAAAGAAAACAAAATCTGTGATCTCAGATTCTATACTACTTATTGAGATAGTCCGATTACTCAGTTACGGATTTAAGAGGATTTGATCCGAGGGGATTAGAATAGATTACAAAAAAAAAACACTTAAAGCTTGAATTATTTGTAGAGACACAAGAGAGGCTTTTTGAATCTCTTATTGTCGTTTCATGGCTGTTTTTTGAATCTCCTTTTTTATTAAAAATCAGAAGAAGAAAAATTGAATCTCTGCTTCCAGAAAACATTTTGAATTTCTGAATTCAGATGTAGCCATGTAGGTATGCAGAATATAGATCATCATCATTGATTCATCGCAGTGTGTAGTCTTTTCATCTGTCTTAAGTCTTTATGCTACCTGTCTTACACTCACAAATTATCAAAAACTCTATAAGAAGAAGAAGGAAGATGATCAAAGTTAAAACTTAAAACCCTTCATCCATGGCAGCCACCAAGATTTCCCTGAAGCTACTCATAAACAAGAGCACAAACAAAGTTTTATTCGCCGAAGCCAACAAAGATTTTGTGGATTTCTTGTTCAGCCTACTTGCCTTACCTCTCGGAGCAGTCGTCAAAATTTTAACACATAAACATGTGGTGGGTTCTTTGGGTCATCTCTACCGAAGTTTGAAAAATCTCAGCATCTCTCACTTACAATCCAAAACTAACAGGGATAACCTGTTGAATCCTTATCTACCCACCGCTTTGTGTCAACTTCTAAACCAACCAGAGGAGCTGCGCTCGCTGGACTATGATTATGAGCATGTAAAAAAAGGTTATGTAAAGGAAGGTTTTGCCTACATGGTGATGGATGACCTCTCTGTGTCACCCATTTCTACCATTTCCAGCATTACCGTTCTAAGCAAGTTCCAGGTGAAGGATGTCGGAGTCTTGGTGGAAAAGACCGTCCGTGTCGGTATGGATGAGGTAAATCCAATTCCAAATCGATCTAATTTAATCATATAAAAATCTAATCCTAATTTTTTTTTGAAGTGCATCAAGATTTTGAGGTTTTCCATGCAGTCTACCACCATTCTCTCCGATGTCTTTTTGGGGGCGAAAATTAAAAGAGAATCCGACACTTAAGTCTTCCAATTTCATATTTCATCAAAAATTAAATTGTTCTTGTTTTGTAATTGCATACCTTTAATTTTAACATTCACTCAGTTGAACTATGTTTTGTATTTTTAATCGATGAATGAATGAATGAATCTACTTTTTACACTACGAAAAATATGAAATTATAAGATTTTGAAGAACAAGATAAATTACAGCCATTAAGATTTTACGAAGCTTTTATTTTCAAATCAAACATCTTTTTGTCCAATGAAAAAATAGTGGCTTCAATTACTGTACTGATGGAGTCTTCAATCACTGCAACATGGATGAGAAGGGACAGGACATAATCTATGATCTCAGATTCTATACTGCTTATTAAGATAGCCCGATTACCCGGTTACGAATTTAAGAGGATTTGATCCGGTGGGATTAGAATAGATGACAATAATGATTTTTATTAGTTAAGATTGGAATAGATGACAAGTGAGGAACCTCATCAATACTCGAAAATCGCTCGAATAAGGATTGGAATCGTACGAACTTAGCAAATGCTCTAGTCTGGTCAGAATTATCAAGTCTGATACAGTATCCCGAATCCGGTCACAACATACCAGCAACTGAAAGTCCGAATAGCCCGAGATAAGTTGAGACACCTATTTTAGGTTTGGGGAGGTCACAAGTCAACTCCTAGGAAAATCGACTTTACCAAGGGTCAACTTTCCTGAGACTCGACTTTTGAAAGTCGGACCCTAGGAAAGTCGGACCCTAAGGAAGTCGATCCTAGGAAAGCCGATCTTGGACCAGATCTGATCAGTTAGATGGTTACTGCTCAAATGACCAGATTACCCACATAAAAACCCTATAAATAAGAGACACCTCTCACTTATTAAGGCAGGTCATTTAGAATAGAGAAACAGAGCTCTGCGCATTTGAATTCCGGCCTGATTTCCCCGCGGAGTTTCCCGCCTGACGCTTGTTGGAAGGGTCTTGGAGTACTGGTCGGGTTTCACCCTTATCAAAGTCCCTTGTTCTTTCTCATTTTTATACTGGTCAATTCATCTTCATTGGGTTGTCTATCCGAATTTTCGGATACAGATAATACAATCCAAATAGGTATCACCTAGGGGCGAGATTTTCCATCCCATACCCGATACCAACCCGGGTGGGTACGGGTACCCGCTCACCCCACTATCACCGGGTGCTATCACTAATCATTTGAATTTTGATTAATCTTTATTTTATCCAAATTTTATTTTGAAGATTTTTCAGAATTATAATTCGAAAAATAGTCTATCAATTTATCAAATATCAAATATCAATATTCAATATCTACATATTTATTAATCGGGTCGAACGGTTAAGATAAATTTATCTCTCTCTCTCTCACTGTATATAAACCAAACCCTAGTTTCGTTTTCTATTTGGTATCCCCCACCTCAATTCTTCTAATCTCGAGCAAAAGCTGCGGCGGCGGAAGAACAAGGTACTCTTCCTTCTGTTAAAAACTCCGACATTATATTCTAAAATTCATCTCATAAAGCGTCTCTGATCGATCCACCAAGTGTTGACGTTTTTCGAAGACATTTTGTAGGAAGATAGAGGAAATGGTGACTGGTGATGTGGCAATGACACCTGTGCCGGAATTGGTTCTGAAGAAGCAGAAGAGATCGGAGGAATGGATGTTGGCGAAGAAGAACGAAATCCTGGAGAGGCGGAAGAAGAATCTCATCAATCGAAAGGTTATATTCAATAAAGCCAAGAACTACGCAAAGGAGTATTCCGATCAGGTACAGATGCAGATTTTTATTGTAAAACGTGTCGTGTTTATTTTGTTGTGGTTGTTCTGTTATCTTTATAAATTGTGTTTCATTACGTTTTGTGTTCTAGGAGAGGGAACTTATCAGGTTAAAACGCGAGGCTAAGTTAACGGGTCATTTCTACGTTAAGCCTGAGGAGAAACTTCTTTTCATTATCAGAATCCGAGGGTAATTGCCCCATCTTTGTCAATTTAATGTCTGTTATGTTTTTAGCTGTCTGGATTCTTTTTTGAAAAATATTGGGTTGCTCTCATTGTTTAGTATCAATGCAATGGATCCAAAATCCCGGAGTATTTTGCGACTTCTGCGTTTGAGACAGGTATGTAATTTATCGATATTTTCTAACCTTATTTTGCATCTTATTCTAGATTTATAAGGTTTGTAAGTTGCAGAATTACTGAACTTATTTATTTATCATTTTGTTTCTTTAGTGATCATTGATTCCCCACTATATGTTTGTAGATATTTAATGGTGTCTTCTTGAAAGTCAACAAGGCCACTATGAATATGTTGCAAAGGGTTGAACCTTATGTTACCTATGGGTATGAATACTATTCGAATTTTTAATCATGTAATCGATAAAATTTTATCTTAATTCTTAATAAAACCTTGTTTCGATCATACATATCTTTCTGGCTCAAACAAAGTTACAAAGTATCTTACTTAAAAGAATATAAGTTTTGTATTGCAATTTAAATTCACTTGGTCAGGCACTCATGTAGTTAAGTCATTTTTATTAAACATTTATTTTATATTTAAGTCTTGGATTTCATCTGGTTTACTTTTGATCGTATTACTGTTTATTTAATTTTAATATAAATAAATCCTGAGAAGATCAATTGTGAAGACACATTTTCATTCTTAGATCTTATACTCCTTTTATACGCTATTAGATCTTGTGAAGACATATAAGTTATACTTTTAAAGATTGCATGATTCAGATATCCAAATTTGAAGAGTGTCAGAGAACTCATTTACAAACGGGGTTTTGGGAAATTGAACAAGCAAAGGATCCCTCTCACTGATAACAGCATCATTGAACAGGTTGGTATTGGTATCTAAAGTAATCACATATGTTCTTTACCGAGTATTTTGTTTTTCATTTTTCATTTTTGTGTTTTTTTTTAATTACTACAGGGTTTGGGTAAGCATAGCATAATCTGTGTTGAGGATCTTATTCACGAGATCATGACAGTTGGGCCTCATTTTAAAGAGGCAAATAACTTCCTATGGCCTTTCCAACTCAAGGCACCATTGGGAGGTCTTAAGAAGAAAAGAAACCACTACATTGAAGGAGGAGATGCCGGAAATCGCGAGACTTACATTAATGAAATGATTAAAAGGATGAACTAGATGGATTGATGGAGTAGAAGATGTCTTTGGAAATTGCAAGTGTTTCGAAAATTTTGTTCTTCTTTGAATGCACTTTAAATATTATCCAATATTCCTGTACTTTTGTTTGGTATTTAACTAGTTTAAACTCTTTTTTTCAGTTCTATTGTACCTTCTTCAATCTTCATTACATTCAGTTAAATTTTTTAATACAATGAGGTTCAATGAGGTTATGTTGTTAATTACATCATTGGTTATTTACAATTATAGAACGTGTACAAGTGTACAATGAAAAATCGGAGTAAAATCTAGACCGTTAATTTTGTCTACTGTACGGCGATATGATAATGTGATATCTATTATCTAATGTTTATTTATTTATTTTCCTTATAAGAAATCGAGTACGTCTTCTCTGCTTCCTCTGTTTTTTTATTGACGGCAAAAAAGAAAAGAAGTGGCATAACGGTGGGGACGAGAGACGAAGCGTAAATCCAAGGTCAATTCCAATCGATTCGTTGCCGTATTCCGTCTCTTTAGCTTCAGATGGCGTACGTAGACCATGCGTTCTCTATCACCGACGAAGACATCATGATGGAAACGTCGTACATCGTTCAAAACAAGCCACCTATCAAAGAAATCGCACTTGCCGTGTCCTTGCTTGTGTTCGGTACTCTAGGGATTGTTCTTGGATTGATCATGGCTGCCAATCGAGTCGGCGGTGATCGTGCTCACGGTAAAGGGGATAATTTTTTAAAAAAAACTTCGATTCCTCTTCTTCTTCTTTATTTACATTCGAACAATTAATCGTCGTTTTGTTTTTTGATTTTGATTTGGAAATTAGGGATCTTCTTCGCGGTGTTGGGATCGGTTCTGTTCCTCCCGGGATTCTATTATACGAGAATTGCGTACTATGCATATAAGGGATATAAAGGGTTCTCCTTCGCCAACATTCCTCCCGTCTAGGTCATCACTGCATCCGTGTTTGTACAGATCTGTGTCGGTATGCTTTTACAATTTTACTCCTTATACTGTTTTTTACCACTTATGTAATTTTTCTATGGAATAATCTTATTATATTAATTTAATAGATTTGAGATTTCTACCACCACTCCACCAGAGCATTAAGAACAAGAACAATATCAATTTTTTTTTAAATGTAATCTGATTATATGAATGAACGTGAAATCCGAAATGATTGTCATGAACTCATGAAGTGATTCTTATCCAATCATCTGAGTGATTTGTTGCAGCATTTTATGTCTATATGAAAGCTTGATTGCATTACCAAAGTGTTTTTGATCGTTGAAATCTAAGAGTAGAATTCTAATTAGAAGGATAATAAAGCTTACAAGTTACAGGTAACTTATATAATTTATTTTGGGTTTAAGCTTATTCAACAAGTGAGGGTATTGTGGTCTAGTTTGTAATTATCAACGGATTTGACCCATTAGATTTGATTAATATTTGGATAATCTAAATTTATCCGAATTTTGTATCTGAATTTAAATAAAGTTTTCTATTACTATTACAATTACTGTTATTACTTATTATGTTCCTCCAAATTGGTAAAAAACACATGGAAAATACACTTATAAATTTACAATAATAAACTAAAATACTTTTAGTATTTATAATTTTAAATATGATGGCTCTTTTGAAAAAAATTAAATATAAACAAAATGAACAATTTTCAAATAAGTCATTTTTAGGTAAGTCTAAAAACATTTATGAAATCCTGACCGTCCATCCATTTCATATGAATTTTTTTCCACCTTTATCTTATACTAATCTCAAAGTATACTATATTTTTTAAAATATGAGACAAAGATTTTATAAACGTTTTTAAACTCATTAGAGATAAGCTTTCAATATCTTCAACTATCCCATCCCTTTAAGGAGATGAAGATGCAGGTGATAGAGTAATCAGACGGCAACTGGTAGACTTGGCTGAAACGGAGGCATGTAGTTGAAGGAAAGGACCTAAGGGCAACTTCTCCTTCACTTTTCCATCTTTTATTACATTTATAGTTATCCAAAATAAACGGTTATAATTTTTTTTAATCCGTTCTAGATTATTATAAGTTCACATCTTTAAAATTTATTTATGCGGGATTAAGTGCGTCATTAATTAATATTGATTATTAAAGATAAATTATAAAAGTTGTATTTGCAAATTCTTGAGGATCAATTTGTCATAAAAAAATATTTCTTAGGATTGCTTGTTATTTATTAATGATATTTCTATAAATTCTATTAAGTTTCAAAATTTGAGGATCGAATAAAAATAAATGTGTACACTTTACGCAATGAAATGAATGATGAAAAGTTATTCTTATTCTTAAAATGCTAAGCACAAGAATTAATTCGATTATATAATTTAGATCTGCATAATCAATTGTAATTACTACTATTAATTACTTAATTATCAGAGGATTATTAATTTATTATCGAATTATTTTCTTAAACAAAAAAATAAATTAAAATTTTACAACCCAACAAGTCATCACCAACTCATTCTTCCCCAATTAACTACTTATTTTGCTCCTCCCCCCCCCATCGTTCTACGCTCGATTCCGTTTTCTTCTTTTTATTTTCTTCCAGATGAAGGTCACGGCACTGCTCGTCCTCAAATGCGTCGGAGCCGGAGATTCTTCTTCATCGTCATCGGAAGGACCAGATCCGTTGGTGCTCGCCAACGCCACGGACGTCAGTCATTTCGGATTCTTCCAGAGACCAGCGGCAAGGGAGTTTATCCTATTCGTTGGTCGTACTGTTGCTAGGAGGACGCCTCCGTCTCAACGCCAATCTGTCCAACATCAAGGTCTGCTATCCAGATCTCAATCCTTGGCGATTTTGGGAATTTTTGGTTTTTGCTTGTTGGATTTTTTTGCGGATCTTTTTGACCTTATTAAATCAGTCTCTTCTCGGATTTTATCTTTATTGGATCTTTTTGCATATGCAACTTCTTCCCTGAAGAAACTAGAATTAAGATGAAATAGTTTACCAAATACCAAATACTAATTACCAATTACCGTGCACTGACTTGACTTGTCACTACCTATTACATAATATTCTTATGTCTAATTCTTCTATATTTAAATTATCTATCTTATGCAGAATACAAGGTGCACTCTTATAATAGAAATGGTTTGTGTGCAATCGCATTCATGGATGACCATTACCCTGTGAGAAGTGCATTCTCTCTTTTGAACAAGGTAAAAAACCAGTTAGTTAGAGGATCAGGATATACATAATACACATACCAATTTCTTTCTAAGAAATGATGTGTGTATTCAAATTTTAAATAATTATTTACATCTAATCTAATTACATAGTACAATTTCATTTACCAATTTCTTAAAAAGTGTCGCACCCAAGGTTCTGCAGAGCAGTGCAAAACTATGTGGCTAGTGTCTACATATTAAATGCATCTCTTTTGGAGATACAATCAGAGCCCGATTAGCCCTATATTATTGCTCCTTTCCAGGAATATAATGTGCCAAGATATACATTCTTTGCATTATTTTATGTTATTTATTTTACAAACCACCATTCGCCTGGCATATCTGGTTTTCGTTTATTGTAACCTTTTTTAATGAGTTTCGAATTTATTTTGCATCAAGAGAACAGTTTTTCTTTCTTTTATATTAAAAAGTATTCAGTATTTTTGTCTACATCCAAGAATCACTGGACATACAACAAAATTAACAAAAATGTGTAGCAAAGCTATTTTCTTAATCTTCTACGGTCCTATTTTTCTGATCAGGTTTAGGTTCCATTTTTCCAATTATAAATCCGTCGAGCACAATAAAATGGCAAATATTTTTATGGGATGCATCATGTATTAATTTGTGTACATTTACTTTTTATATGAAGTGTAAACCATTTTCTTTTCAAATGTGAAATGTTCCATGGCCGAACTTTTGTTTTTTATGTTTCCTTGTTTTCATTTTAAGTTAGTTTATGTTTCTCATGTGAGCAAAATGTTCTTAAGGTTATTGATGAGTATCATAAAAGTTTTGGGGAATCTTGGAGAGCAGTGCAGGCAGATTCCACCCAACCTTGGCCTTATTTGACTGAAGCACTTACTAAATTTCAGGTATATTAGTTTTCTCAGATTTTTTCATTGTATACTTTTAAGATTCAGTCAAATGTTTTGGTCACTACTACTTTAAACATAGTAATTTACAATATAATTCACACTTAGACCCCCAGAGATACTCAGCAGAAAGTACCGAGGGATGTGAGCATTGCATATGGTGCCACACCATACGAAAAAGCAATCGGTCTCAGTCTGGATTGCAAGCCATAACTCTATGGGAGTCCAACCTCCTAAGGCATCTGATGTAGGAGGCGAAGAAGAGTTGGTTAACCTAACTACTAACTACCTCAGTAGAGATTGACGGTGATTGTTTTTATTTCTCAAGGTGACTTGTTTCCTTCTATTCTTCTATCTTCTTGATGCTCAAACGTTCCTGGTGGATTCCAGACTTCATAATCGCTGGTGGATTCCAGCTTATCGACGGTCGGTAGATTCCAGCTCGTCCCTTTCACTTCCTCTCGTTACAATATTCTGTAGTTGTGGTTAATGTGTATTTCGTCGCATTCATCTATTGTAATCACAACATTGTTGAATAAATAATTGTTTCGATTTACAATTAATCTCTATTGACTTAATAAGTCGGGGATACAGCTGTATAAGAGAGTGACAATGTATTTGCTGATATGCATGTCTTACATTTTTGCATGCAATTTCATTTTTCTATATTTGTACTTGGACTATGCCCACCACTTTACTTTTTTCAGCAATGAAAATCTTTAATTCATCAAAAAAATTACATTATAATTTAACATTTTAAATCCTTATTTAATAATACTCTCCGTGTTTTTTGTGAAGTCAAAGTGTTCACCATACTGCTGCTTTGGATGTTTTTGTAGATAATGTTTTCTTTTTGACAGGATCCCTCAGAGGCTGACAAGTTGTTGAAAATTCAGAAGGATTTGGATGAAACTAAAATTACTCTGGTAATTATTGGCATGTCTTGGTTAATTATTCTATATAATTTTCTATCAATCATTAAGTTGTCATATTTCTGATTCCATCATACATTTGTGACTGTTGGTGTAGCATAAAACCATTGACAGTGTGCTTGCACGAGGAGAAAAGCTGGACAGTTTAGTTGATAAGAGTTCAGATCTGAGTGCAGCCTCCCAGGTAGTTATAGTTTCATTCTTCTTATTACTTTTAAAATACCACATCTTTTAGGTAGAGGGCAAACTTAGTAACATACTACTATGTAAAAGAAGTAGTCAGTATAATGTTGTATAGCCTGTATGTTTAGTCTTGAATCATTAATTCTATATCTTGCTCTATATATCATGTTCCTAGACTCCTAGTATCCATCCACAAGACCTACACTAGGTGGTATGAAATTCTGTATTGTTACATTTTATAGATACAACATTCCATGTACATTATTTTCCTTGTTTGCAAAGGACCTACCATTTTATAAATTCAATTTTCTGTAATGATCGTTCTAAATCTGTTCTGTTTTTCCTTTAAAAAAAAAATGGTAGTAACTGATTAATATTTCGTGTTTTATCTATCTTCTTTAAACAGATGTTCTATAAGCAGGCGAAAAAGACCAATCAATGCTGCACAGTAATTTGAAACCAAAAGAAATACAACATGATATAATATATATTACATATCTACTGGTAGGCTTTGATTGTTTGCAAATTTGTTGCTGTCAGAACTTAGTTACCTATTTGAAATTAAAACGGGATTGATTGTATTCTGAGTATCTACGATTGTGTTGTAGCTAACATCTGTTTATTTTGTGAAAAATATTCCCAAAGATCCTCCATCCTTGTGAGAAGACAAAAAGCGTACAGAGAATTGGATCACATCTTAGGGCATTTCCATTATTTGAGTGTTTGTTGAATTGTTATTGGTGCATGATGTTTTTAATCTACTCTTAGTTAAAATGTAAATTAAAGATATACAGTGTGATCTTATAGATTTTTTTGAGATAGATATTAGATAGGGTTGTAAATTTTAATAATTGTGTTGCAACTTGCAAAATACTTTTCATTAAATTTTTATGAAACAGTTTTTGTGATAAATGATAAAAGTTCATTCGTATTTCAATTAATTTATGATCTTTTTCGAATATTCTCTTGAGATTTGTGATTTTCTTTATAACGAAGAGTATTTTTTACAAGTAGAAAAACTTATATTTGATGATATATTAGAACTAAATAATGTATCATTAATAACATGATGATGAAAATTAAATGAAAATTACTCGTAGTGAAAATAGAACTCTCAATATTCTCAACAGTTTTAATGAAATTTGTGAGAAGCAATAGATTACATATCTTTTCACATATGAAGCTTTGGGAGAAGGAGGTATCAAAGAAGTTTCTACTATATGAGTAAAGTGAAGAATTGAACACCTACACACCTTTCCTATGAATGTAGGTACAATCGCGAAGTATGAAAGGGCGAGGGCACTCAACAAGCTTTAGGATACCCCATAAGAGTTGGAACATGTTCGACGATTAGCACAATTGTCACAGAGGTAGAGAAACTATGGAAAGGAGCACCAATTTGAGAGCTAGTATGGTCGTGCATGGCTGGAACAGTATGCCATCTATGGAAAGAATGAAATGAGAGATATTACTTGAAGGGGAAAATTTTACCTGACGAGCTTAAAGAGATGGTACTTAAAGATTTACAAATATCGTTTAAAGATGAGAGGTTTAAGGCAGCCCTATGTCGACAATCAGAAGCGATTTGTTTTTTTTTGACAATGAAAGATACCTCTTTACAAATGTGAAACTGTCAACCTTTGTATGATATATTAAATAAAAATGTACAAAGTAAGATTTAAACCATAACCAGTGAGTCAACTTACTTTGTCAAAGAAACGATTTGTTTGACAGACATAGAGATTACATTCTGCTAAACTTTCTCTACTCCAACATGTACTGTAATTTAAATTTCGAACTCTATTAGCTAATAACTGTTACCGTCATAAAAAAATAATTTGTGGGTTTAATTGCAAAATATAATGGATGGTTCGTGGTCGGATGGACGAAAAGCTGGAAAAGTCACGTGATAGAGAATAGTTTAATAATGTATAATCAATCAGAAGGATCGCGATCCGTGGACTCTTCAATAAAGAAATCCAATCCGTCCAAAAAAATTAAATCCAACGCTGGAAAACCAACCTTTCTTTAACCTCTTTTCCAAATGAAATATCGAAATCTCCCGCCACTTACCTTTTCACATGTTACAAATACCCACGCGCACTTACCCCTTCTTCATCAACACAATCCACGAACTTCTTATCAAACCCTAATTCCCAAATCTCAAATAGAGATTCATTTCCAATGGCTCGTACCAAGCAGACAGCTAGGAAGTCTACCGGTGGCAAGGCTCCTCGTAAACAACTTGCAACGAAAGCCGCTCGAAAATCTGCTCCAGCCACCGGCGGAGTGAAGAAACCCCATCGTTTTCGTCCCGGAACTGTCGCATTGAGGGAGATTCGTAAATACCAGAAGAGTACAGAGCTTCTTATCCGTAAACTCCCATTCCAGAGACTCGTACGTGAGATTGCTCAGGATTTTAAGACCGATCTTCGTTTTCAGAGTTCTGCCGTATCGGCTCTGCAAGAAGCTTCTGAGGCTTATCTTGTCGGATTGTTCGAAGATACTAATCTCTGTGCAATTCACGCAAAGAGAGTTACGATCATGCCTAAGGATATGCAACTTGCAAGAAGGATCAGAGGCGAGAGGGCTTGATTTTTACTTTTCTGAAATCAGTTATCACTAGATCTCTTCTTATCATCTTGTTTTATCTATCTTCTAAATATATAAATTATGGTGTTGTTTCTCTTTTTTTTTTTTTTTGTTGATGGTGATTATCGATGACGTTATATCTGCATGATAAAAAAATCGGACGGCTAAGATTTGTCGTGTAATTTACTAAAATATCCACGAGTGAGGTTTATTTAGGGTTTGTTTTTTCAGAGTTAGGGTTTTTCTTTTTCCTCGGTAAGTTCTTTTCAGCAACAATGTTTCATTACCACTTACATCAGTCGTTGGAATTGTTTTTTCGATCTTCAAATTCGTTTCTTCCTCAATCTTTAATCTCCGTTGCTCCAGCTGTCTCCGTCGCTTCATCATCCGTTAAGTATCGTCTGAATGACGAAGAAAATCTGGCCGCGACCGCTAGTTATTCTTGTTCGGCTTCGAATTCTTCCCCAACGCTCTCCCAGTGGTCGACATGGGATGCGTTGTTTCTGGAAAATGCTCCTCACGTTAATAACGCATTCCTAAAGAAGTATTGTCGGAATGGTAAGATCATCTTAGCTTCGATGCTCATCGATCTGATGGCGTATCTCGGTCAGACTCCCGATCGTCTCACCTGTGTCAATCTGATCAGAGGTCTTGTCCATGTGGATAGAATCGACCGGGCAGAAAGAGTTCTAAACCTACTGGTGATGACCGGTGGCATTCCCGATATAATCACTTACAACATGCTGATCGGCGCGTTTTGCAACACGGGTGCTCTGGAATCCGCTATTTATCATATACGTCAGATGAGCTTCGTCGGATGTCCACCTGATCCGATTACCTATAACTCACTCTTCCGGTGCATGTTCAAATTGGGGGAAACAGATAAAGCAGTTAGTTTCTGGAAAGAACAGTTTGGAAAAGGGTGTCCGGGATACCTCGTTTCTCATACCATACTCTTAGAACACATCTACAGAAGATCTGGATTTCACGCCGCCGTTGAGTTCTTGAACGAGATGGCTTTGTTGGGTTGTTCTCCCGACATGAAAGCCTACAATTCGCTGATGAACATGGTGTGTAAGGACCGGAGATGCGATTACGTCGGCGAATTGGTCAGCAATCTTTTATCTCATGGTCTCCGGATGAACACAGTGACTTACAATACATTACTCCACTGCTTGTGCAGCAAAGGAATGTTGAGTGAGGCCGACGAGGTTTTTTCAATCATGGACGATTCTCCGACGGTGGTGACTTACAATATCTTGATCAACAGTATGTGCAAGAACAAGCTCGTTGATCGGGCCATTGATTTCTTGGACGAGATGGTCTGTCAGTTGTGTTGCCCAGATATAATCACTTACAACACTCTCCTTACAGCCATTTGTAAAGAGGATATGGTTTATGAAGCTCTGGAAATTTTGTATTTTCTCCGGAACGCCTCTGCCGGAACCGGTAGAGTCTCTCTCGGGTTGATTACATACAACACCGTGATCGATGCATTGGCCAGGAAGGGTGACGTGGTTAAGGCGATGGAGCTGTTGGGTGAGATGCGTAGGAGCGGCGTTGAGGCGGATTGCGTAACGTATGGTTCAGTTATTTTCGGTATGTGTAGGAAAGACATGGTGAAGGATGCCGTCGAGATTCTGAGGACTCTGCATAGGAACGCTTTTCCGGTGAGGGGACACACGTATACGATGGTGATCAAGGGTTTATGCAAGAAGAAAGAGATAGATTTAGCTGTAGAGGTTTTGAAAATGATGGTTCCGAAAAGAAACAGATCTAATGTTACCATCTTCAAATCTCTAATCGGTGACCTTGTCTCTTCCGACATGGTATCAGAGGCGGCTCTGTTACGTTCCAAGCTGAAACTTTGGAAAATTCTGTAGGATGTTGGGTTAATTTTTCAATTAAATCAGGGTTCAAAAATCAAAGTCGATAATTAAATTTAATTAATGTTTTTTTTTTTATAAATTATAAGTTTATTCTTATTTTTTATATTATTTCTAAAACAAAAACAAAAAAGAGATGATGACATCATCATGGTTTCATTCATCATAAACAGACACAACGCCTCTTCTGTCGCACAGCAAAATGGAGATACACCCATCTTACTCTTCTTCCTACGCCGGAAAGGCTTTCTTGGGAGTCGACGTCGGTACCGGAAGCGCCCGTGCAGGTTATTTTGACTGATCGGAATTGTTTTGTTTTGTTTTGTTTCCTTCATCTGATCGGAATTACTGTTTCATCCGCAAAATCCTTTTTCCTATGGAGGAATTTTAGGTTATTTTGACTGCGATTGATTGTTCACTCGTATTTCTTTGTATTTGTAGGCCTCTTTAGCGAGGATGGCAGACTTCTTGGTTCAGCCAGTAGCCTGATACAAATATGGAAGGATGGGGACTCTGTTGAGGTAGTAGTAGGGATGTTTTCAACAAATAATCTCTTGTAGTGGGAATGCACTAGTGATGCTTATTTTATCTCTTATGTTTCTTCATAGCAATCATCAACAGATATCTGGCATGCAATTTGTGCAGCTGTAAAAGCTGTTTGCTCACTAGCAAATGTCACTGCTGAGGATGTTATTGGATTGGGATTCGCTGCTACTTGCTCACTTGGTGTGTGATCTCTCCTCAGTATCTCCATTCTTTTCTTGCAATTTATGTGTTTTTTACTTTATTCTGCAAATTTCTTTGGTTTTTGCAGTTGCTGTGGATGCAGATGGTTCCCCTGTTACAGTTTCTTGTAGTGGAGATGCAAGGAGAAATATCATTGTGTGGATAGATCATAGATCCGTTAAACAGGCTGAAAAGATAAATTCATTCAATTCCACTGTGCTGCAATACTGTGGTGGCTCTGTATCACCAGAAATGCAACCTCCAAAGGTACTTGATGAGCTGCGAAGCTAGTTCTTTTTTACAATTCTCCACAGAGTTATATGTCAATATTGGTTTGAAATATACGTTTAAAATCTCAAATTTGTCATAGTTTTCACAGTAAACAAGTAAATTAGGAATACCTAATATGCCATCAAATTAAATTTTGCAGCTTTTATGGGTAAAAGAAAACTTGAAAGAGTCTTGGTCTATGGCCTTTAGGTGGATGGACCTAAGTGACTGGTTATCGTTCAGGTATTGATGGATTATCTTATTTCTCACCATTCTTTCACATCATTTTTTTTTTTACCCATATGTAAACAACATATACGCTATATTTTATCGCAAACAATATTGTGATAATTTCTTATATAGATTTCATCATCCCAGTATGTATATTCTTATTTATACTTTGTTTACAAGGGCAACAGGAGATGATACAAGGAGTTTATGCACAACTGTATGCAAATGGACCTATCTTGGACATGCTCACATGCATCAAGTTGGAGACACATATTCTTCCTGACTTCCATGGGAACAGGTGCAGTGTCTATAGTCCATATACTATATTATAAAAAATGAAATCATTTATTTAGTCGAAGTCATTTATAGATATTTTTTATGACCACTCTTTGGTTCTTCGATTTGCAACCTAATGTATTTGTAAGAAATTCTCAAATGGTATACTTTCTTATTCCATTTCAGATCGACACACTTCTTGCATGTGGTGGACTTGCAAAGAATTCACTGTATATTCAAGAACATGCTGATATAGTTGGTAAGTCAATCACTCCGTTTTCTATTCTTAATACTTGTTTATAACTGACTCTATACAGTGTTGAACGAATTGGATGCTAATATAGTATTACAGGGTGTTCTATTATTCTTCCAAGGGAGAACGAGTCCGTTCTATTAGGAGCTGCAATATTAGGTTCTGTTGCCACCAAGAAATATTCTGGTCTTCACGATGCAATGAAAGCACTTAGTGCAGCTGGTCAGGTACATGGGAAAACCCAACTGTATCCTACTAATGATATCTCAAGTTTTTTTCCACCTCTTTTAACAGTTTTAGCAAGAATTGAAATAATTTCTTATGAATACTTCATTTACAGGTCGTGCATCCATCTAAAGATGAAAGAGTGAAGAAGTATCATGATGCTAAGTATGAGATTTACAAGTCTCTATACGAGCAGCAGCTTTCTCACCGCACTATAATGCAGAATGCACTCCAATAGTGGAAATTATTCTACAAAAACATAATACTTTTTTTGTGCTCAATATCATCCATGCTCTTTAAATTGAGTGTTTTTTAGTAATTAAGAAACCATTTCTCGTCTCTTAAAATACATTGAAATAGAATCCAAATTCAAAGATGCATATTTACTGACATGATATGTGATGAATTGTAACTTGTAAAGCACACAGCAGGTTTTGAAATAAGTGTTCATAATAATCATTACACTTGTTATTGTTAATAATAATTTCTGCTTTTATTTCTACAGACGAGGAGCAATGGATTGAGCATCAGTATAAGGCTAGAAGCAAAGCAATCCAGAAAGGTGGTATTCATTTTGGTTGACAACATCTGGTTTATGTACAGGAAAGAACTATGCAGCAAAAAAAAAAACATTTTTTTTATTGTATTATATTTTAGCGACGATTTAGCGACGATAAGTTGAAACAGGGAAAATTAAAATTTAACAAAAGCGACGATTTAGCGACGATCTTTTTCAAATATTAGCGACGATTCAGCGACGATCTTTTTCAAATATTAGCGACGATTCAGCGACGATGCTATTTTTTGGCGCCAAAAAATAGCGCGCGTGTGGGATTACATCAGCGACGATGACACATCGTCGCTGATAATTAGCGACGATATCCAACATCATCGCTAAATTTTTAGCGAGGCGACCTACAGCGAAGCTTTAGCGACGATCAAAAATCGTCGCTGAAACCAATTTAGCGACGATTTTTGACTTTCAGCGACGATTTCTGATCGTCGCTGAATCGCAGGAATCTTGTAGTGGCCACCTCCCGTGGATTTGGATGCTAGTCGAGATCCGGACCTCGACTTGAGTACGTACATTGGAGCTTTGAACCCATCTGGGTTCGCTCACTGTGAAGTCGTCGTGAATGGCGCGCCAAGGTTGCTTCCAATAGGCCGCTCTGGAGACGGCGAATTTGAACAAGTAATGACTCATGCAACCTTGGATGGGTCTGATGGAGTGAATCCCCCCTCGAGCCTAAATGCGAGCGACGCTCGATCACTACTATCGGGGATTCAACTATCTGGTCATTTGCGATTCTGGATGTCGCGATACCAGCCAATAAATCTGCCACCCCCGGGATTCCAGGCCATCCCAAGGGTCTACTTCAAGCACTTCTCCGAGCTGCCGATTCCGGAGATCATTAGCGAAGTGCTTCTCACATTCGAAGTGTCCCTGTCGCAGCTCCCGGCGGGATTCTTTGTGATCCTGCGGGGCTTTATGAACATTAGCTGTGGGCTGGACATTGCTGCGACGGCGAGCTTGTTTATGTACTTCTACAAGCTCACCAAAGAGAAGTCTGCATCTGGTCGCGTCGGATTCACGCGACGACATTTTGATAAAAATATCGTCGATGAGTTGCCGACGAACTTCGGATGCAACTGGAGAAGTGGTGAGACATGCCTGATTACACCAGTCACTACCCATCAACGCCTCTCAACAAGGACTAGGGCTCCGTCGCTATGGCAGGACCCTCGGAGAGCTCCCACGGTGCGGAACACGTTC